>VNJS01016857.1:0-10330 GCA_008042575.1 Drosophila watanabei | reverse complement strand
AAAAACGAATATAGTGGAACCCATTAAAGTGAAAAGTGTCAGTTGTTGTGTCACAAGGTATGTCTCAGAAACTAGTGCGGTTTTAGTTCTAATTAGACGTTTTGTGCAGAAAAAGACATCGGCCGTTTGTTAAGGCAAAAGGGCTTAGAGAGCGCTCCGCGCAAACTCTGTCCAACTTGGCTGAAGCCGCGTGCAACCGCTATCTGAGCAGAAGGTGCCGACACGGGGAGATTACGTAATCAAGACCACACTCCGAGGCCCGAGAAAGCAGCTTCTAACTAGGCCTGAAAAGAAATGTCTGAAAGGCTACAAAGACCGGCGGGATTCATCACAAAGAAATTAAGCCCTGTTGCGTAATTAAACCCCCAAACCCAATTCATATTGCACCTGAACATTTCTTGTGTATAAGTTTGGAGGCGTAAGAGCTGAGAGAAAAACCTTTTTTTTTTGTCTTTTGTGCTAAGTAAGACCACTAGAACGCCCTCTGGCGGTTGAGCGTTGTGACTTCTTTGAAAATTACATATATATATATATTTGTTGTTCTTGTTATAATTCAATATAAAATCTGGCAAACAAATCGATGAAGAGAATAGGAATTAGAAGTTCTGCTTTGTATCAACATTTTTTTTCTTTTGTTTAACTATGAATTAGTGCATAAATTAATTAAAGAAAAGTAATATGTAAGACTGAGCAATATGAAATTGGGAATTTGTGAAATATCTTTCTCTCTCTCTATATATATATATGTATAGTTAACCAACATTCTTAATTATCCAGCAACAACATCGGAGTCATCTTGGGCCCAACGATACATCGGTGAAAGAAATACTGTGAGTTTTGTATGAGTATGTATTTATATGCTTAAATTTTCCCATATATATATATATATATATATATATATATATATATATATAATTGATGATATGAGACGAGATATTCAGCCCAATTAAACTCTTAAAACTAAAGATTCTGTGCAATTACATTATTATTGATTATTGAGTTAATGTTAGATGTAAATTATTACTGTTAGTCTTCGTGAAGGTATTATGAAATTAAAATGAACTCTATTGTTATAAATATGGTTGCTTAAATTATTATTCTCTCCGTTAGTCGAGTACTCATGCCAATATCTACTAGAATGAACTAATAAGTCAACGATTACTTTAATTTGGGACAACAGTCAAATTTAAATACGTTGTCAAGGTTGGGTGGGTAGAGAACCGGAACGCATACCACCTGTGATCCCATAACTAAGCCCGATTTCCCTTTTTAGTTGATAATTTTACGCGTGGCGGCGCTGAATCTTTTCCTTGCCTTATTTGTTTTCTTACCGATTTAGAGACCGTTTGATTCAATTTTTTTTTTCTCGCGCATTATATTGAACTGTGTTGTAAACAAAGATAGCTAGGGGTGAAAAAACCCCGTCCCATCCGACGAGCTGGACCCGAGCACAGCAAGAATGCGCACCGTCGAACCTAGCGTCTTAAAGAACCATCGTTAGGAACGGTAATAGTTAGTGGACCATCATAGGCCCAGAAAGCTATCCCGTCCTGTTTGAACACTACACTTGGTAATGTCTATATGCACCTGTTAATAAATTTGTTTTTATTTTCTTTTATTTTTATTAAATTGTTTAAAGCACATTCACATGTCTAGGGCCTCAGAACACCCTTCCCATGTACTTCAATGGTTTTAAAATCACCTTAACTATATTTCAAGACTATAAGAGCTCTTATATATCTCTTTGTTTTATAAATTATACTTTGTTCCTTACCGTAGAGGGGGAAACAATAGCGAGTTATTTTTTCGCAGCCTTAATAATAAGGGGCTAGTTTAAAACTCTGAACCTCTTACCAAAAGGGGGTTAAATCAGATCCGTCGATGGACCAATGAAAAAAAAATCGAATAAGGTCTTTATTCTTTGAGTTCTTGCAAGAAACTGTCTTTATTATACTTAATTCCCTTCTTCCCTATTTTTTCAAAGTGTGGGAAAGTTAAAGTTGGGAAATGTTTACCGCTTACCCCCGTATTCATTATATTCGATATTATTTATATATAGATATTGGCAATTGTTCATATAAATTGGTTCATGTGTGAACAATCGGTAAATGTGGAGCAAAATTACATTTTACTCTACAACTAAATAATTAAAAAAATATGTAAAACTGTAAAAATAATATGAATATAAAAGTAAATATTATATTGGATAGGGATAGATTATATTATATTGGATGGGGACTGATTATAATTGATCCAACTGCAATCTGCAAGGGTATACAAACTTCGTCTCGCCAAAGTTAGCTTTCTTTCTTGTTAGTAATAAGTTTGACTACGAAAATAATTAATTATATAAAACTTTAAAAACATTTTTTTTTTTCAATATTAATTTTTTCAGTTATTAGGATACGGCAACGAGAGAATTACGTCACACGTTTTGTCCCACAAACCTTTAAAAGACAACAAAAATTCGAAATTAACCGCCACTAACCGTTGGCAATACAATTAGTATTTTTTTTTGTATATATGGGTATTTTGGTATATTTTACACCGAGTTGCTGTTGCATTTCCGCAGACGCAGTGTGACGCAGCCGATGAAAGTTGATTTTGGTCCAAAAAATGTCCACAAAAGTACTCGCCGGCTTTTTGATTTTATTTATGATTTAAAGAAAAAAAACATGACAAAAGTTAGTCTTTTTATACCCTTGCAGGGTATTATAATTTTAGCCAGATGTTTGCAACGCAGTGAAGGAGTCATCTCCGACTCTATAAAAAATATATATTCTTGATCAGCATCAGCAGCCGAGTAGATCTAGCCATGATCGTCCGTCTCTCCGATTATACGCAAACAAGTCCCTCACTTTTAAAGGTATCTGAATGAAACTTTACGGATAGTCTTGTATATACTCTCACTCGTATATAAGTCGGAACGAGCCGGATCGGTCATCTATATCATATAGCTGGAATCCTACGGGATACTGCGGAAGGCCGATGTCCTTAATTGGCGACTTTCAGCACAGCTGAAAGTAAGTTCAGTTGACGAACGGCCGGAGTAGGGACGACTTGGACAAATTGAAGACGCAGGAAATCTAGCACGGAGTCCACCGGCAGTTGATCAGCCCCATCTCCCATGAAAACATTAGAAAAAGAAAGAAAATTAGACATAGTTTATATTTATAGGAAATTATGTATTTATCTATTGCAGCATTAAATATTTATTTATCGATATTTATCTATTTATTTGCTTATTTATTTATTGTATCTTTATTTAATTTTTTATCGCAAATTTTTTTTATTTAATGTTTTCATTTTTATTTATTTAATTTTTCATATTGGTTTAGGTATCGTGGGTTATTTGTTTCGTGATTAGGTGTTTATTTATTAATTTGTTTCGTAGTTAAAGTTAGTAAATTTGTTAGTTGTTGACGAATTAAAAAAAAAATTATAATGGCAGAAAAAGGACACGAATATGAACTTAGTTCGAAGGGCCTTTCAGCCCATGAAAATGATGAAACATGGTCCACGGATGCGGAGGGTGCTATTGGGTACGCACCGCCGCGAGTTTCGACGGGGTTGTTGAGGAGCGTGACCAACCGAAATCGGCAGATTTCGAGGCGATCGGGGCCGCAGCCGACCAGCTGTTGGATGTGGATCCCGCGCCGATGTCGGTCCGTTTCCAGGCGCCACTCGTAGATTTCACGATCCAGTCAGCGGTGAACCTCGCCCTGGCACAGGCAGCGGAGACACACCGCAGGTCCCAGGAGGCCGGAATCGGCCAAACCCTGCGGGACGAGATGCGGACCAGGCTCTTTGATATGATGCGGCTGATGAACCAGTTAGCAACTCGTTCCAGACGAGATATATATATTCTTACCAAATTTGTTTAGAATCAGAAAACTATGTATTTCTCATAGCTCCCATACGAAATTATGCTGCAAATCTTAATAAACATTTTTTTCCAAGACAGTTGATTAAATCTTAGCTCCAAAAAGTAAAAACAATAACAAATTCATAAATAAAGTAATTTATTTGTCTAGCAACAAATGCACACCGCTCAACAATTTTTATTTTTACCTTTTTTGTGCATGGTAGTTTTCTTTGCCCAGTCATGAAAGGGTCAGAACTTAAGAGCAATCTGTTTAACAAATCCTTATTTGTTTATTTGTTTTTATTTTTCTAGTTTTTTTCAACAGACGGAGCGGCCATATGTATTTTACAATGCTCGCTTAAATTCCTTCAATAATTTTGTTCTACTGTGCTTCCCTTTTTGTCGCAGCATAAATAAAAAACACAGGGTCGCGCAAACACACACTTATACGAGGAATCTATTCAAATTTAATGCAAGAAAATAAAAAAAGAAACCAAAACTATTAATAATTGAACAAATACTTTTTGAAAGTGAACCACAAGCATGACACACGAAAACAGAGCAACACCAAAACTAATAAATAAACGGAAAAAACTGACCCTAAAAGGCTAAAGACGGTGTTACTATTTTTACGATTGTAGGCCGACCGGCAAATTTCGGCAGGAAATTTTAACACATTTGGTACCTTAAAAGTCCAATAAATACAATGGCATACAAACCAATTGTATATTTTTGTGGGGTCACACGAAAATTTTACTTATCCATGAAAAGAAGTTCAAAATATTGACAAAAAAAACATGGGTTTCTTCACATTAATATAATAATAAAAAAAGTTTTAATGAATATATCAAATTATATCTCATTTTAAAGAAAATACCTTTAAGTTTAACTTGCACGCGTAAATAATGAACCACATTAAAGTTCGGTTTTGTTTTGAAGAATTTGCGAAGCGCGCAGGTGCGCTTTGCAAATTACCAATTGTTTCCAGTTTCTATTCTATTTTTAGAAAGTCTCGTTCGATTTCGAAAAAAATCTGATTTGCCATGAAGAAGCTGGGACATTTTAAAGGCGATTTGTTTACTTTTAGTACCTTTTTGTTGATATGCATTTTTTTATTTTTGGCCTATGGGCGCAACCACTGTGCACTGTGCGTCGTTTAAATTATTCTATTATAATGTTTGGTTGAAAGGGTATGATTTTTGCAACGATTGTTTCCTTTTGCGTCTGGCTGCTCTTCCCGTCATGTTTCATTTTCATGTCAGGTTTACATTATCGCTCGGCAGACCCTTTCAATATACGATACAAAATTTAATTAATTTTATACCATGTTTTTTATTTCAAGGCGGTAATTAAAAAAACTCGTATAACCTGCAAGTGCCACGGAGTCTCTGGATCATGCAGCTTAATAACTTGCTGGCAGCAATTATCTTCTATAAGAGAGATAGGTAAGTTTATCGTTAATTATTCAACATTGGTACAAAGAAATATACATACAACAATATCAATGAAAATATCAGTTTTCATACCCTTGCACCCTATAAAGAATATATATTCTTGATTAGCATTAACAGCCGAGTCGATCTAGCCATGTCCGTCTGTGCATCTGTCCGTTTCTACGAAAACTAGTTCCTCGGTTTCGAAGATATCTGAACGAAAATTTGCAGATAGTCCTTAATATACTCTCACGAGCCGAATCAGTCAACTATATCATATAGCTGGCATAGAAACAATCCGTAAATTTGTTGAAAAAAAAATTATGACCTTTTCCAATTATTTTACTACCTGCTATAGCCTGCCATAGGCTGAACGTGTCCTATTAATTTCAAGCCGATCTTAAAGCAGCTCGTTCGAGAAAAACCCAAGAAATAATCAGCGCAGAAGTATGCTGCACTTAAGAGCATTCTTTCTCAGTACTATAGCTTTTTTACGGCATCGAATATCGAAAAATTCCCTTAAGGGCGTCAGCATGTGGTAGTAATAAACCTAAAAAATCAAAAATTAGTTTTTCAATAAATATTATGTATAACTTATGTAAAAAATATGGTTAAAAGGACTTTTCAAAGGAATGCTCTGTAGAGCATGTCTTGGCTGCTCAATGGTAATTTATTTTGCGTTTTTCTTAAAACTGTATTTTTTTAACTTAAACAAGAAAGAAAGCTAACTTTGGCGCGCGAAGGTTGTATACCCTTGCAGATTCCAATTGTATCAATTATAATTTATCCCTATCTAATTTAAAATGAATTACTTTCTTATACATTTTATTTTCACAGTTTTACATATTTTTACATTTTTACATGTAAAGTAAAATGCAGTTTACCTCCCCATTAACCGATCGTTTGTATGGCAGCTATATGATAAAGTCGTCCGATTTTATTGAAATTTAAAACAAAATTCTGAAAAAATATATAAGTTAAAAATTTTTTTTTTCTTAAAATTTCCCGACCGTTCCTATGGCAGCTATATGACAAAGTAGTCCGATTTTTATAAAATTAAATCTGAAAATCTAGAATAATATATAAAGCTCATTACGGAGAGTTGATCAAGAAATGTTAGAAAACAGCGAAGTTATGATTTTTTTATCAACAAATTTACGGCAGCTATATGATATAGTTGACCGATCCTGCTCGTTCCGACTTATATACGAGTGAGAGTATATAGAAGACTATCTACAAAGTTTCATTCAGATAGCTTCAAAACTGAGCCAAACAGCCGAGTCGATCTAGCCATGTCCGTCTGTCCGTCCGTCTGTCCGTCCGTCTGTCCGTCCGTCTGTCCGTCAGTCTGTCCGATTATACGCGAACTAGTCCCTCAGTTTTGAAGCTATCTGAATGAACCTTTATAGATAGTCTGTTATATACTCACACTCGTACATATGTCGGATCGGTCAACTATATTATATAGCTTCGGTGTGCCGAAGTTAGCTTCCTTTCTTGTTAGTTTAAAAAACAAAAAATAAATACAAATTATCTTTTTTTTAAATGCATATCGTCAAAATCAGGCCGTCAACTCGGATGACACCCTTAAGGGAGTTGACCCATGTGACGGTTTTAAAAAAACGAAAAGAATTTCACTCCATAACAGTGCATCCATTGAGGACGCAGAACACGTCTTTTTCGAGTGCCCGCTTTTCCGCGCGGAAAAAGCGGCAGCGGAGGCTACTACCAACCGTCGCCTTACACCCGAGACCATTATCGGGTGTATGCTCCAGGATACATCCCATCCAACTGGCATGCGGTTACGGATGCAGACCCAACGCACTGATGGTGTCAGATGAGCGGCAACCTAGCTTCGCAGCAGTCCCGCGGGAGTGGACTCTTCTCTTCAAACTTCTATTCTATAATTGTACATTGACTTTCTTCAACTTAAAAAAAAAAAAAAAAATATATATATATATATATATATATATATATATATATATATTCTATGTAATTGTCTGTATATATCTAAATACATAACAGCGAGCATATCTGTAAAGATATTGTGGTGGAGAATTTCCACTTGCAAAGGGTTCTATGTTAGGGGAATAGATTTAGAGATAAGAATTTGAATTGCATGTAGCCTATTTAAAATGATGAATTATCAAAATAATATCAGTTTCCTCCTAAACGAATGAAGAGCTCCTAATTTGGGGCCTTTCACAAGTTCTTTCAGAATCATTCGCGTTTAGTCTTCATAAAAACAAAAGCAGGCTCCTGCTAGGTGATCTTGGTGATGACGGGATGAAGAGCAAGTTTCTTGAAGCCGAACTCGCACAAAGGGGCGAGCATAGACGCGGGCCAAGGTTACGCTCTTGCAAGCTGATCTTAATGAGGCCGGGATAGCCGTACAAGGTTCGTGTAACCGAGTTTGTACAAAATAACAAGGACAGACCCTAGATAGCTACCCTGGATAGCACCGGTGCGAGCTAAGGCTGGAATTAACAAATCCCAAATGAATATCTCCCGGACTCGCACACAACGATCAGACTCACGGCCCGCAGTCGCAGCAGTCCCCTAGCCGACAGCCACCAAATCATCATCATAAGAGCGTACAGGGTATCATCAAGGCAACTATTCAAACACACCGACACGAAGTTATATTTTTACTCAACTGCGATCACCGGAAGGAACGCCGAGGCCGGCAAGCTACGCCTTTGCACCCCAAAAGAGGGTCGTTACAAAATCTTGGCCATATGTTGGATCTGAATAATCCAATTTTTGGCGCATCCATACATCAAATTAATTGATATTATTTTGCCACAGATATATGTGACGAACATATTCAACTGGCTTGTTAATGCTTTGAATTGCATCTCTATTACCAAAATCAAATGCGTTGCCAAAGTCAAGAACGGTGTCAGCATCAAATGCGTTGCCAGCATCAAGAGCGTTACCACTGTTCTGATTGGAATCTGTGGCGTCAATATGAGCGGCCATGTTTGTATAGTCGATTTGCTGACCGCCAACGTCTTGCGATGATGATGCCATGTTACCGCTTGTTGAAGTGGCCATTTCAGTACGTATCTGATGTAGTTTAGCCTTCAAGACCTTAATGACCTTGTACGCAGTTGCGGAAACGAAACTTTCCTCCTCGATGCTTTCTAGCAGCTCCTGCTTTGCCTCCAATTGACGCGACGAAGCTCCCTCCATATCAGCGAGCTGGTCCTTCTGGCCATTAATGTCCGGCAGCATACCACTCATTCCAGGCGAAATCGAACAAAGTCGCGAAATAAGTTTAGCTTAGGACCTTTGAGTGGGCAGAACTAATAAAGGAAGCAACTTATTTAGTTGGAAGTGTATATATTTAAATCCATCTTTAATTTAGTTAATCCCACTTCTGAGTTAACTTAATTATTATGGTAAATATGGTCTGCTCTCGGGTGATGCTTGTTAACTACAGCATGTCCGTGTGATCTGATTAAAAGAGTGATGAAACTTCTAAATAGTTTTTTAGAAATGAAAACCGAAAAAACTTTTTTGGCAAGAATATTTTATTTTGGCAAGACGAAAACGAAAAGACGTGCGCTCGATCTGATTTCAATTTTTCGACAATTTCTTATATTTCACACAAGAGAACTTAAAGCCTAGCTTGACGACGGTTGGCGAAGGCGGGGCGAATTCGCAATGAGCGAGAGAGAGAGCTTTATTGTGCTCCCGCCTTCGCCCTACACTAACTTACACTAGACTTCAGAAAAACAAAACAAATTCAAATTAAACCCAAATGAGCCAACACCGGCCCCGTTGAAAGCCTGCACGGCTTTAAACCACTGGTAGTGGCGCCACCTTGTGGACTGCTCTCCGAAAAACGGCTCCATCGGTCCTCCTAATGTCGACGACCCTGACCATGCCGTCCTCTCCTGCGTGGGTCGTCACGATCATTCCCAGGAGCCATTGTTGGGGCGGAAGGTTGTCTTCTGCGACGACGACGAGCTGCCCCTCCTTGACGTTCTCCACCTGTAGGTGCCACTTGCCCCGAATTCGAAGGCCCAGGACATACTCCCGAGACCATCGCCGCCAGAACATTTGCCTGACGGACGAGACAAGCCGCCATCGCCGCAAGCAACTGAGACCCGCCTGGTCCGGGGTCCGGAGTGCTGGTGCTGCGAGGAGCGGCCTGCCTGTCAGCAGGTGCCCGGGAGTTAGCGCCTCTCCGTCGCTTGGGTCTTGGCTCATTGCTCCGAGAGGCCGCGAGTTCATAACTGCCTCGATCCCGACGAGAACTGTCCCCAGCTCTTCCACGTTGAGGAGCGCGCTGCCCACCGCTCGTAGGAGTAGGTGCTTTAGGTTGGTGTGCATCCGCTTCTTGATGCGAATTTGCGAATCGCGTCTGCTTGGTCCTCGATCTTTTCGCGAAGAGCCAGGAAGTGGCGACTTGCTCCGACGAAGTTCGTCGCAGTGAATTATTTGGGGACATCCTCGACGACCAATAAACCTTTGAAAAGCCAATGAAAAGGAGTCAATACTTAGATCTGTAACATTTTCTAAGTGAACCGCCTTGGACGCAAAGCAAACAAACAGTGCAATGTACGACTTGTACGGAGGCCTTCCTCTTATTTTTAATGTCGTATAGACAGGGCCACAAAAATCAACGCCACATATCGCAAATGGGCGGAGAGCACGGAGTCTATCTGCGGGTAAATTTCCCATAATTTGAGTCATCAGACATAGCTCTGTATAAATTGGGAGCGTTTTGTCAACAGCAAGGGAAACTTGGCATCATACGATATAGGAGCGTTAGCCAGTCGCCCCTCAACTCACAAAAACGAAAATTTGCACCAAGTGCCCGTATCTTCATGAATGAAAGGGTTCAAACGCCGAAGACTTGGGCCAACCTTGGCGCCTTTATGAATTTTTTCAATTTCTATGTGATACTCGTGTTTTTGTACTATTTCAACGATTTTCTGAAAAGCTTCAATGTATTCAGTCGGAGACAGAGTTTTTTCGAAAACTATACTCTTGTCTTTGCATTTTCTTATGAAGCGGAACA
>VNJS01016856.1:0-12076 GCA_008042575.1 Drosophila watanabei | reverse complement strand
TGACACATTGAAAAATGTCATTGTGTAACTTAAGTAGCCGGCATGCAAAATGGGTAGCGACTGGTGGTGGCTCTAGAAGGGGCAAAGGAATATGTTGCTTATGTAAGTCACATCCTCGCTCACACACACACGCACTCACACACACATGAGCACACATATTCAAATACAGGATACCGCCTTTGGTTGCTGACTTGGCCGACTTCATCTTCGTGCCAGGCGTCCGTCCTGCCTGTTAATTTACTTGCAGTTCCGTTCCATTTTTATGGACTGCCGCCATCAAGCTTCTTCCCCCTTCTCAGCATGTTTGTGTGAGTGTGTGGGTGTGGGTGTGCTTTGTAACTGTGTGTGTGTGTTTCGGCCATTTGTTATGCACTGATATGGCGTCAGGCTAGCATAGCAGCAGCAGCAGAAGCAGCTTTTTGTATGCTTTACATAACAATCCCATTAGAGATGGGTGCGTGATAAGCCCCAGCTGGATGACAGATTTGAAGCTTGTAATACAAAATACAAAGGGGAACGAGTGCTAATGTCATCAAATCAAATAAATTAAGTAAGTTGACCCGAATAAATCTAAAAGATATCTAGATATTAAAACTATTACGCTTGTCAGAAAGGCTAATAAAAAATGGGCTTTTAAACTGATTAAATCTGAATGGTATCAGGATATTTCTTGTTTAAATTTTATATTATTATTTTATTGTAAAGGATGTAGGCTTATTTTTTATTCATATTATTTTCTTGAAGTCTGAATGGATTCTCTGCTATAAATCTGTGCTATAAATAAAGCAAACTTTCACTCCAATATCTTTTAGAGCAGCGCTAAGAAGTATGCATTATTTTGTGAACTCTTTTTGTGTGACTTAATTCAATTTTTACTTGACATACTTTAAAACACATTTTAAACAAATTATTTAATCAAAATGAATTTAGGGACTAATAATACGGTATTTATATATATATATATATATTTTATTAAGCCTTTTCCTATGCCAAATATACTCTCTAAGCCTGAATCGATATTCAGAGTAACGAATAAAATAAAAGTTCTCTTTGAAATCTTTTAGAAAAGAACTACAAATTATGCAACGTTTCAGCAAGCTCTTGTTTTGTTTGATTAAGTTTTTTGCAGCATACTTTTAGGCATATTTCAAAGAGTTTTTATTTCCCACGAGTTTTTAGCTACTACCTTCAATTTTTTTAATATTATATATAATATTTTCAAATATTTTCTTTCCTAATTATTAACTCACGCTTACACCGCCAACAGAGATGCACGCACAGCTAGTCGGCATAAAATATACACCCACTCCAACACCCCACACACCCACACAGGGACATGCATCCTTGCATGTGTGCGAGTTGCTTATGCAAGCGAGAAATTTGTTATAATGTGCAGGCCATAGAAATGGCGTGAAGAGCAGACGAATCGGGTAATACCCGAGCGGAGAGAGGAGAGAGCATATAGAACACATTATGTATGGGACACAGGGTTTTGATAAACGCATACAAAGCCAGCGAGGCGTACTCTGTAGTTTGGGGGGAGAAGTGGGGGGATCGGGACAGCTCCGCCTCCTCCAGGAGCACAGCCAGAGCCAAAGCCAAAGCCAGAGCCATTTGCCACGTCGATCAAGTGCACTGAGCCGGCTTATGGTTGCGCTTAACAAACCTCGACGATGCTGCCGACGGCGGCACTTATTGTTGTATGATTTTTTTCGTTGCCTCCTCTTTTTTTATGTTTATTTTCATTTACTTATTTTTGTTGTTCTCTGTTCTTTTTTTTTTTTGGAAAAAACACGGCCACTGTGAGAACTCGCTGTCCCCAGTCGGTCACCGTTCGTTGTAAGTGTTGTCCGCGCCTGCGGGCACATCCTCGGACACCAACCAACCGAGTAACAAAAAAAAAAAGATGTCCTGCGCATAATTTAATTCCCTTCACTCCCCCGCACAGGATCCCCGCCGCTGTGTTATCGTTGCGTCGGCATCATTATTACGTTGAATGGAAAATAATTGCTTTTGGATAAGGCAAAGTGAAAGAAATAACGAAAAAAATTAAGCCGTCAGCCGTCAGGCGACAAGTGTCCTGGGCAAGGCAGAGGCAAGGAAATCGAAAGAAAGTCGGTGGAAAAGCCAGAGCAAAGTGCTTGACAGTTGTCTCCGGCTCCGACTTCAGCTTCAGCTCCGGCTCCGTCTCCGTCTCCGCCTTAAGTGATTTGCGTAAGTTGGAATGGATGTTGATCTCATTAGCTGGTGGAAATCGGATAGGAAAAACACGTCTTGTTGCTCTTTGCAATTATTTAAATCACTGCCGTCGCAAGTTGTAAGTTATGCAGCGTGATTAATCGCCAAATGCATTCGTATAATTAAAGCCATGGCCCCAAAAATTTGCGACAGAGAGCGATTTCGGGCCCATTAAACGTCTTCCGAATGAATAAATTACTGAAGCGCTCTTTGATTGCCTTTTGATAGTTGACGTCGGTTGAGACTCGAAAATGCCACTTACATTTCCTAATTAAATTAAGACGTCAATGTCGGGTATACTTCCTCCATTGGGACTGGACCAGTGACTAATTTAATGAATTGGCCAGATTGTAATTAGTTTTACACTTTAGCTGGCTGACTGGCTGGCTGAGTGGTACAAAAACACAGGCAATAAAGGACATAAATTGCTTTAAATTTATACCGAGGCGATGTGCGTGTGAAGGCGGATAAATTTGCATTTGGCTCATATGCATATATGCCAAGATTGCTTTCGCCAATGCGGCTAAGACGCTTACGCAGACAGTAATTGCTTGTGTCTATGCGTGCTGCGTAGCTGCATTTGTCGAGGACTTACGGGCTGGCTTTGCCTTGCCATTTCCCATTTTCCATTTTCCAGTATCCATTTCCCAGCTGCTTAATGAGCAAAAATGTTCACACTGCCTGGCGCGGCGCATAACCCACTTAAATATGTCATGTGCATGCGATGCCCGACGCCTAATCATACGGCGCAGCATTTGAATTTCCAATGCCGGCACGCCCCGCCAAGAAGTATGCTATGATATATGTAGCGCATGAATGTCAGACACAGCAGCGACATCGAGCTTAAATGTCAGCTCCTGCCACTGCTCCTGGATGTGGATCTGGTATGGAGAGCGCCTAGAACTGGAGGACTGGTGGTGTCGCTGTCAAAGCACTTTATGTCACAATAATTTGCAGCCTCGTTGTGCTCATGTACATGTATATGTATATGTACATCTATTCATTTCACGTAGCATATAGCTGGAGCAGCCAACATCTTCACGTCCAGAGTTTGAGTCGGAGTCGTCGTCGGAGTTACGGCTCTCCGAGTTGGCCAATATACATATGTAAAATATTTATGAGCGCGTGCAAATTCATTTTATTGCTTCAACGCTCTTTGCCCTTTGCAGAGCTCCTGCCGCCAGGGAACAACATGTGAAAGGATATGATAAAGGGGTTAGAGAAATATGCATATCATTTTGAAGACATTTCGTAACTTGATGACAAATATTTGCACATCAGGAAAAAGGCACAACAAATATATAGTTATGCATATTCGTAAAAAATTAAACAAGATTTTTGTTAAGCAAAAATTTAAATATTGTTGTAGAAAGTGTATATTATATTGGCCTTTAAAATAAAACTAACTAAAACTAAACTTATTTGATAGTTTAGTACAAGAAAGAAAGCAAAAAAAGGCTCCTTTTAAAACTGGAAAAATGCATGTTACCAAGAAAAAATAAAAAAAAACGCAAAATAACATCAATAGATTCCTATATAGAAATGTGGGAATATTTTAAATATTTTTTATCAGTATATAACATATAATTTCAACAGTTTTATATACATTAAAAGGTATCTATCATTTAAAGGTATCTATCAAAAGTTGTTATCCTTTAATTCTGATTATATTAGCCACAAATAATAGCCATTTTCCTTACATTCTCTGGGTATAAATATCTAAATCTAAATCTGCCGCCACATTATTCTCACCCAGCCTTGTTTGTCTTTGCCACCAGATAGTTTATAGGGCCATTTTATTATTATTGTTGTTGGTGTTGGTGATGGTGATGGTGCCTGATGCTGATGCTGTTGCCAGCATTTTGCGTTTCGGGCCCTGCACACGAGTTTAATGCAGCGCGCGACAAATTTTCACAGCACATTTGCAAACAATTCCATGGCGAAAAAGGGGTCGTTGTTCTGCTGCTGCTCAGCTTATGGCCCTAACTTGGCTAAATGGGTGGCTGACAAATTGTCAGCCATGGCCACCGCCAGCCAGTGGGAGAGAGAGCCAACATTTGTTGCCATTTCTGTGCTGTTGATTCGGTTTCTGTTGCCGTTTCTGTTGCTGTTCTGGCGGCGCGTAAATAAATACAACATTGTAGATTGTACAATATGCACGACACGCGTTTATTTGTATTGTATTTATATTTCATGCTGGGCCGCCGCACATGGGGGCTGGCTCTTGGCTCCTGGTCTCATGGTCTCATGGTCTCCCGGAACCAGGAACCCGGAACCCTGCTCCCGGATCCCGTATCCCCTCACGATGGCCGTGCGGAAATCGCAAAAATATTTTGCGCTCGTTGCGGAAATGAGAAAAATATTTCTGCTCGGGGGATGAGTTTGTTCGCCGCCGCTTATGGCATGCAATTTTAATGCCGAATATTATTTGTAAATGAATGGAGCTCGGTGTTCTGGCATGTATACTCATATTTTTTTGTTTGCTGGCTTTTAACTGATTTCGGCCGGCAGTTAGCGCTGGGTAATCTTATTATGCAACACTTTTGCATAAAATTGAATGTGTTATTCCGCTGTCTAGTTTGTTTATGAGTGGTTGCAGCAACACGCCACCGCGTATGCGTAATATTCATACGCCCCCGGGTTCCGGGGCAAGGGGCATCATGCATTCCAAATGCTGCGTGGCAATTTCAAAGGATTAAGCGCTTGAGTGCGCAAGGACATGACAGCACGGCGATGCGTCTACATGGGTTATAGCATATATGTTCATACATATATCTGCGTTTCCCTCAATCCTGTACTCCTCAACGCCAGCAATCTCCCCGCAATTCGCATTGACTTTGCATACAAATTAAAGTTTCCCGAATACTGGATTCAGCCACTGCCGCTGCAGGGTTTGGTTTATGTAATTGAATTAGAGGCGAGTTGAGAGACAACGACCCCGTTGAGGGTCTCCTTGTGTGTGTGTGTGATGCCAGCATAAATCGAAGTTGAATCGGATCAGGGGTCTGGGGATTTCCAGCTGATGAGCTTTAAAGTGAATGAATTGTAAGCTGATTGGCTTCATTTGTTGGCAGTTATCGCATTATAGTTGTTACTATCGCAGAGATATGTTGGTCTAGGAATTTTACACTCTGGAATAAACTCTATTTCCTTAAAACTCTCTGAAAAAGTATGCTTTTTTGCTAGGTTTTTCCCCTCTTTTTTTTTGGAATGGCAAAAATCTATTACTCTGCTTTTGCTTTTGGGCTTTGACCCATGCGAGGGGGCCAACGTGCATTGAACTGGTCGCGTGTCAGATTGCGTTCAATCGCCCCCTAAAACTCCCAAAGCCACCTAGACCCTACACTAGCATACACCCTTCACTAGCTATCCCTCCACTTGGTATCCCTCCACTAGCTAACCCCCCTTATTCAGTTTGGAGCTGAGTCCCTGGGGTGCCATAGCGATTGATTGGCTCTGGGGCGGCGCGACGCTTCGCATTTGTCCTTTTGTTTATTACGAATGTGTGTGTGCCAGTGAGTGTGTGTGTGTTTGTGGAAGTTTTTCATTGTATTTAGTGGAGCAGCAGCTTTACGGATTGGGTTTCCACTAGCAGCAGTAGCAGGAACTGCATTAATCCGATTTTCCCGCCATTGTGCTGCAGCACTGTGGTGGCTGTGCACTTTAAGTTACATAATGCCATTGTTTGTTGCATATTTACTTTTTGACTGCCATGATGTCTTTGTGCCTGCTCTCTCCTCCTGCTGATTCTGGCACGTATATGTCGTTTATGTCGTTAGCCCAAAACTCACAGTTCCCTCGATCCTAGCTCCTCCTCAATCTCCATCTGCACTCGAAGCCAATCCAATCCATTCAGCATTTTTCGATCCGATGCCTGCAGGACGAGGGCAAGCTGATGCCAAGCGTAACTAATATTGGCAGTTGCATTTGGGTTATTGTCTTTCTACTCCAGTTGCATATGGAATTGGAAATGCAACTGAATTTGGCTCAGGGGAGTGGCAATCTTTGCCGCAGGCAATGCATGTTGCATGTTGCATTTGACAATTTGGCATTAGCCAGGGATTTTGTCTGCAATATTCATCGATTCGATTGCCTTAGGCCGAAACACACACCTGAAGCTAATTTGATTTTATGTTTTTACCCCAATTGATTGATTAATTGTTCATTTCATTCATTTTGTATGCAAGCCATTTAGTTATCTTTATCTGCAGCTGCAAGCCAAAATTGATACTTTAGATATTTATAACCATTATAAACATTTCTGATAATCCTTAATTAGTTTTTTGGCAAGCAAGACTCTAATTAGTTCTAGAACTTGACTGTTATTTAACCTTTTGAGGAATTGCAGGTATTGAAACGGAAACTTTAAGCACAATCTCGTTTCTCTTTGGCTCTGGAAAATTAAATATTTTCTGCTTGGCCACCTGTGTGTGTTACTCCTTTTTTTTGCACTTTTCCCCCTTTGGCTCAATGTCATGGGTTCTCGCACTCGAGCTCACCAAATTTAAACTTGATTTTCGTATTTGCTCTGGCCATTTCTTGCTGCCTCCTGTGCTTTTTTCGGTTTGCCATGTTGGGTGGCTGCAAAAGCACTACCTACATTTATGGTTAAAAGTTTCCCCCTGAACACCACACCTCCTTCGGTGCAGAGGAGCAGGAAGCGCACGAGGGAACTGGGAGCTGGGAACCCGTAGAGAACATTTGTCCGTGGGTCTTGCGGTTGGTCCAACGTGCGTGCCGTTGGCCATTATTACACCTCCTCTCTCGATTGGAGTTTGGAGCCGGAGTCGGGGCTTTAAAGTGGTAACAGGACCGCGGGCGGGACTGATGTTGAGTGGCACGTGGAGTTGTTCCCTTGTAGTTTGGCATAAAGTGCATTTTGTTGCCATTTTTCCACGGCGCTTGGCTTATTTCGTTTGATTTTATGCGGTTACGTGAATTCATTCGAGTGCTGCCGCCGTTCGACGCCACCAAGCTTCCTGTTCTTTCGCACCCCCTTTCCCCCGCTTTTCCTGATTTTCCGGCAAACCACTCTCCTCCCTACCGCTCTCCTCTCTCTACCTCTCTGGTATCTCTTGTATGAGCTTTTAACGTAAGCGATTTTTTATGTTCGCCTGTGGTTTTAATTTCAATCATTTCGCCGGTTGTTCGTTCAGTTGGTTAGTTTGTTGGTTGGTTAGTTGGTTTTTCCTGAACGTCATTGGGTGGTCGGATGGGTGGGTGGGTGGTGTGGTGTGGGGTTGGGTGTTGGGTGAACAATTGGAATGGCACTTGAAAATCAACGTTAATAAATATGCAAATGCGATAGCGATGCAAGCACAAATGCGATTAGCGGCTGCATTGTTTTTCGCGCTCCTTTCGAATATACTATGCAATATGGTGCAGTGTATTTTTGTGATATATTTTGACTATCAAAAAATTAAAAATTGCAAACTTTGGAAAGTAATTTAACTTTCAACATGATAAAGTGTAGTTTTAGAATGTTTGTGAGCAATTACAGAGCACTCTTCTGCTATAAAAGGTCTATTTAAAAAATGTTTTCTGTATTTTGATTAAATATAAGTATAGAGTTAAGCTATGATATTTTAAAAGTTTTAAGAAGTTTAATGATTCTGTAATATCGTAATACATTCTGTAAAATTTAAAATTCTCAGAGAAAGCAACACTTTTTCTAAAATGAGCCCTAAAAATTCCCAAGTCGGGATTCGGTGGCATGGAAGTATATAAAATCATAGTTCAATTCGATAGCGAAATTTCCTGAAGAGTTCTCTTCTTAAAAAACAGTCAGTTTATAAACTAACGTGAGAATCACTCTCAATTCATGTACATTAAATTTTTCAACTATATTAAAAAGAAATTAATGTTAAATTAATTAATTAATTAAATTAAATACCTAAAAACAAATAAAAATGTAGTTCTCAGTGCATTCACACTCTTTCTCCCCGACTAATTGCTTTATCATTTGGCATATTTGCCAAATATGTGTGCCTGTGTGTGTGTGTGCTTTGATACGGCTTTAATGCTTTAATGGCCACTTGAGGCGCAGAAGTTGAGGTTTGTGCCGGGCACTTTTTCATCTCAAAAGCACACGCACACACCTACAGCCACTACATATGCTACAAATTAGTTATAATTAAGTTGGAGCACACGTTGCCCGGATCCGGATCCGGCTCCGGTCCAGCTACTGCCACTAAATACAACTCTGGAAGCACTCGGCACTCGCTCTCTCTCTCTCTTTGGTTACGGCCGCACAGCTACGTGCCGCCTCAAAGTGTTTTAATAAGCCGGCAAAAGGGCAAACGTTAGAAGAGAGGGATGAGGAGGAGAAGGAGGAGAGCGTAACACAATTCCCGCTGCCAAGTTGCTTACTAGACACATTAAATGTAATTAGCTGCGCTAAGGTTAACACAAAACTACAGTTAAGTCGGCCGGGCCCCTCAACGCTCCCTAATTAGTTATCTAAAGTTAGTTGGCGACACTAATGGCGATGCCGCTACAGCAAACTACAGTCACTAAAGCGACAGTGTGCGGCATTAGTGTAGCACAGTTTGCATACTGTTCGTTGCAAATCATTTGTTCAAGTGCAGAAACACAACAAGATGCCTTCCTCATTGTTTCTGCCCCATTTCGGGCCCTGTTTTTTGGCTATTCTGGCCCCGTAAATCACTCAAAACATAATGCGCTGTAGTTAAAATATGCGCACAAAATGCTTCGCTCTATGCGGGAAAATTTGTTGAAAGTTTTTCTTGTTGCTCGCTATTTTTATATACATTTTTTTTCTCTCTTTTTTTCAGTACTTTTTTCCTGTAGCTTTTCTTTTTTTTCGTGTGCGGAAGTTGTGGCCTGGCTTATTGAGTTGCTTGTGCTGCTAAGGACACGTCCATAAATGTATGACTAAAGAGAGAGAGAGAGAAGAGAGAGCCGAGCGAAGCTGCAGCTGAACCGACTTTGTACTTGAACAAGTCCCTGAAAAATTGTTTGATATATGCGAGGAAAACTTCGGAGAATATATACATATATACATATATATTTTTTATCACGCGGATTTTACGATAGATACACAGAGAAATTTACATTCTATATACGCGGCATGAGCAATGAGCTCATTTATGGTTATGGCTTCAATCCTGCGAAGGGATAGTGACCATAAAGAATTGAATGATGAACTGGAACCGCTCTCCAGCCAAGTTTTGACCTGTCTAGGACTCCTCTCGCCCTGATATCCTATTATTTATTATTGTTGCATCATGGTTGGTTTCATTTGTTAACCAATGTTTACTCAGTTTCTCTGTTGTTACTTTTTTTTTTTTGCATTTTCTCATATTCATTGGCCCGGGGACAGTTTAAATATTTTTATTAATTCCTTTTTTGAAATTTTTTACCAACCATTTTCCCCCAATTTTCCCTCTCTCTCATTCCGGCTTGTTGTTAAACAAGGGAAAAAATGAGGGAAAAATGTTGACATAGAGGCGGGGGGTGTGGGGACAAAAGGCAAATGGAAAAAAGTGCCAGAGGGCACAGTTTGTGCCAATTTCCAGCGGCGGCGTTACTTTCTTCTCTTTTTTTGTTAAAAAATATTTTTTGCTGATTCTGCAAAATGGAAAATCATAATAAATAAATACAATTTTTATTATTACATATTGTGCGCAAGCAAACAGAGTGATGTGATGTGATGTGATGTTGGGACCCTTGTTGTCAACGAACCTTTTTATTTTGCTTTTTTTTCGGGGGGAGAGAAAAGTCGAACAACACGCCAGCGAGCAACCAACAGTTTCAATTTATTTTCAATGTTTCAAAATAAAAGGCGGAGGAGAGAAGCAGCAGCAGCAGCACACGCAAATTGAACATTTTAGCGCGCTTTTAAGCAATGTTCAAGGTACAAACCAACCAACACACACACACGCACACCCACCCTCACCTGGCAAAAAAAAAACAACAACAACATCATTGCACTTAGAACTTCCGCACGATAAAATTAAATGACGGCTGGTGCTCCACTCCGCCTCAATGTTCCCTGTTCGGAACAATCTATATCAAAGTGGGAACAACAAAATAAAATACAAAAAAAAGAACAAGAAACTCAAAAAAAAGAAAACAAGGAGCGATGAGCGTGGAGAGAGGAGGGGGGAGAAATCACTTATGGTAAAGTTGTTGCCCTGAAAATTATGTTAACGGTAACAAGGTGAAAGCGCCAAATGAAAAATCACTTAAACAATTTGATATTTGATTTGCGTGCCTGTTAGGCGGCGATTCACCGTGTCCTCCATCCTGCTTAAAGATTTATAGAGACTTTTTCCCCCTCCATAAATGTCATTGTCAGTTGGCTGTGGATTTCCTTTTGCGAGGCCTGAATTATGGTCATAACAAATCTGTGTGTGTGCCACGGTTATTTATATGTTTAATCTGGTATAGCAAGAATTTCCCGACCATGGAATAGCCGGGAATTGGTTCAACAAAAATCGTAGCATACTTTTTGAGGCACATTAATTTTGTACTATACAAATAAACCTACATTTTTGATGATATTAAGCCTGAATTATATATTTTTTCTTATTTGTTTTCTATTAAATTCTTATAAACCATATAATGCTCTGAGCTATCAGCTCTAATAAAAAGTAGCATACTTTCTAGCTAAGCACTAGCTTCCTTCTGGTAAATAATATAACTTTTTCTGGCGATCCACTTTTTTTATAGTCACAAAACCTATATAGAAAACAGTAAAATCTTCCCTGATCTGGTAAATCACTTAACCCGTTTCATATTTGATTTGCTAGCCTGTTGGGCAATAATTTTCAGCGTCAACGCTGCTTAAAGATTTATGGAGTTCGTCGCTTTCCCCCGAGTTCATAAATACACGCATAAAGCTCAGTTGATTTTGGATTTCTTTTCGGATTCTTCCTTTTGGCCTGGCCTGAATTATGGCCATAACAAATCTTCGCCCCAGTCAACAGTCAACGTCACGTAGCAACAGCAATGGGAAAGCGGGAAAAGTGAGGAAAATGAGGCGGGCGAGGACGAGGATCGAGGACGAGGAGCCTAGACTTTATTGATAAAGGCATATAATTTATTTGAACAATCGACAAAACGCTTTTGTCAATAAAGCCAGATAAATATCTGGCATTGTAGCAGCTTTATGGTCTTTTTCTCTCTGTTTCTTTTTTTTTGTACTTCTCGTTATTCCCATTTTTTCCGCTCTTTGTTTTGCGGTTGCGTGACAATGGCCAGGAAGCGTGGGAGAGGGGAATACGGGAGGGGCGACAGGGCGGCCTGGTACTCGAAATCGGTTTATGGCCAATACAGTGAACTATAGGTATTAAGGGTGGTTACTATATAAAGAGGGATTAGCAGGGATATAGGTGAAGTAAATCGAATACGAGTAAGTAACGTTGGAGTAGAATTATTATTAATAATTATATTCATTTTGAATTAATGTTTTATAAGCTGCCAAAACCTTTTACTTTAAGTTCACTGTCTCACAAAATGATGCATATTTGGTTAAACTTTGGTAAGTAATAATAAAATAATACTTTGTACTTGTTTTGGGATCATCACGACAGGACTTTCTACCACAAATTCACTGTAACCCATTGAGTTGCACGCAATTCTGGCTTGTTTTTTTTTTTTTTTTGTATATCACTCGTCCTTTCAGTTGCGCAATAATGTCAATACTTAATTGAAATGTTGAGCCTTTATAAATAAAAGGTCAGTTTTAATGAACAAATTGGTTTAATTACATTCGAGGTGGCATTGTAGCCGCGACGCAAGTCAATGAATAATAAGCTTTTGTTTCGATCGAAATTCAACTCTTACTCTATAACCAAAATGCTGACATCATACA
>VNJS01016850.1:0-44488 GCA_008042575.1 Drosophila watanabei | reverse complement strand
GCTGTATCTTGACTTTTTCTGGTACGTATGACCGTTTGATAAACGAGACTGGGCTCCCCGAATCTATTTGGCAATCTGTAATAATAGGCTGGCTAGGATTTTCACTGCAAAAAATTTTTATATATCTTACATAATTATCTCCCGCCTTTTTGTCTTGACGGCACTCCGCAATTCGGTGATCCTTTGCGCCGCAACCGTAGCACGAACCTGGCATCCTCTTAGGCTTAGTGCACTCTCTCTGCCAGTGACCCTTTCCGTTGCAATTGAAGCAGCGAGTCTCGCTGCTTCCAGGAACCGCCTCTGCTGCAAGCAATTTCGTGGCTGCTGGGGCTTTTGCTGGAAGCCTTATCTCCGCAAAAGCTCGTAGCATTCTTCCGGGGTTGGGAAAACATTGGAGCTTGGCCTGCGTGCGCAAACTCAGCAACGGAATCCCTTCTACGAGCCCGTCCAGCAACTCGTCGTCCTCCATTGCCACATCTCGCGCCAACTTGCACTTCTCCTCGAAATAAACTGCGAATTTCTCGCTTGGCGACCAAGTCCGCGCCCCAAACTTGCGACGTAATGAAGACTTTGATTCAACCCCTCCAAACGCCAGCTTTAACTGCTCTAGCAGCTCCGTCATCGGTGTCGCAATCCGTCCGGCGTCCGCATGCAGCCATTGCATCGAGTTCCCCTTAAGCTTGCTGATCAGCAAGATACGCCGCTGCATTTCCGACAATCGATATAGGTTCGATATGTTGTCCCATTGATCGATCCACGACCGCACCGACACCTTATCTCCAAAGTCCACCAGCATCTCTCTGGCCATGTTGAAGCCGGGAGAAGAAAAATTAGCCGCCTCTATTCTGCCGCCATTCTGCAAACCCGCCATTTCCTCTTCGCAGCTTCTACCGTCGCCTCTGCCAACACCAGCAACTGCACCGCTGCCGGCGTCTCTGCCGCCACCAATAACTTCACCGCTGCCGCCGTCTCTGCCGCCACCAAAGCTGCTGCCTCTGCCTTCGCCAACACCAATACCGCTGCCTCTGCCTTCTTGCTCGTTCATGTTCTGGGAATTGTCAACTTCTTCGGAATTCTGGTTGTTGGCTACACTGCCGATTTGCTTGTTCAGGCCTTCTAGAATTTTCTGCGCCTTCGAAATTTTTTCGCCTAATTTCTCCAGGGTATTAGACGCACTTTCTAGCTCGCCGCCGTCCTCCTCAGCCTCGTCTGTCCCCGAGGTTGGATCCTCCATCTCCTTGCAGTCTTCGGGAGCCTCGCTGCCCCTAATCTCTATGGGGACTTTCTCTAGTCTGGCGAAAAGCTCTGCCTTGGAGCCTTTTGTGGACATATTCAGCACTTCCAGCCATCTCTTTAGCTGTACCACTTTTATTTCTTTAAAGTTCAATTCCATATTGCGATTTGGTTTGCATCCCACTTCTGATTTTGTAGATGGCTCTTATTTATATAGGTTTTTGTTCATTTATTAAATCATTCACTTTGCTTGTCTTCTTGTCTTCCGTTTTATTTCGTTTTATTTCACAATATCAAATCCTAACACGTCTTCTCTCTTTTCTCGTTGCAAAGTTAGTGATCTGCCGCTCGCAGGCAGCAACCAACCCCCGTTTATATCAACCAGTCGCTCTCTCTCTCTGAGAGAGCACCTAGCTCTCTCAGAGAGAGAGAGCTTAACTCTTTAAATAGTGTGACCAGCACATACTTTTGACAACTGGCCTGCTACATATTTATGGCAACTGTTGATCTTTCCTTGAAAGAAATTGATAAATTTGTTCTTATAAAAGTATAGAAATATTTAAGACAGAGAAATATGTTATTAAATAAGCCATTGGTGTAAAATAAGGCTTCAGCATTTTTCTTTGCAAAATATCTTGCCTAAATATGTTTTTATAAGATATTTATGGCAACTGTTGATCTATCTTTGACATAAATAAAGAAATTCCTTCTTATAAAAGTATAGAAATATTTAAGACAGAGAAATGTATTATTAAATAACTTATTGGTTTGAAATAAAGCTTCATCAAGTCATAATTTGAACCAGTTTCTGGCCAAAAAAAATGATCAATTACAAGCATTTGAAAGTCATCATTCTATTTATAACTCAAGCACTGACCGCCTTTTTATTATTTATTGCCTTTGTCAGCTCATCACCTCGTTAAAAAAAATATTAACACTATTTCCCAGATGCTCTTTATAGAGTTAAAAGCCAAGACTCATAACTAGCTAATAGATCACACTTTGCAGAGTATAACAAAGGCGACATTTCATCCAAAAATATTCCCCTGCCCCAAGGCTTTGTATATTTTTTTTCTTATGGCTCATCACTTGTGCGGCTTCTGTTTCTTGTACCCCGACTCGCAGATTATTTGTTTGATTTCATTTTTATATATTTTTTGTTTATATGTAAGCTCAGATCTACGTGCTCCATTTGGCTAATGTCATTTTTATGAGTTTTTATTTCGTTTTGCGCCATAATTTGATTGTCATGTCTGCCACATTTTTTTCGGTTATGATTTTTCCTATTAGATAATTGAAGAGATTCTCTTGATATTTGGCCTGGCGGCTAAAACTCAAACTAAATTTTATTATAATTATATAGAGCTGGTAACGGCTTCGGGATCATTATAAAGCCATAAAGCTTTTGTCGGTGCTCCGGTGGTCCAGCGTTCTCCCTAATTTGTGGCAATTAAATTCATTAATTCAAATTAATATGATTCGAAAAAACATTAAAGCTAAAAGCGCGAAAGATATGCCGCATAACGTACTTGGCCCGAGGGTTCAGAGAGAACGGGAGAACTGTAAAAAAAGGCATAAGGGCCAATGACCAGAAGGGAACAATGAAGACCGGCCAAAATGAGCGGGCCAAGTGTGAAGAAGGCCATGTTAATGAGTCTCGCAAAAACGAGACTAATGAACGGAGCGTGGAGGTCGACAGCCCAGCTGTTGGCCAAAAATTAAAGATGGTTACTCAAAGAGGTCTTTAGGAAATATTTAAAATATGGAAAACTCATCAATACAAGTCTAACATTAATTTGTAGTTTCGTTTACCCTTCAGAACTCATATTTTAAATACTTTAAACATAACATAACCACTTTAAAAATCCCCTTAAGCATAATCTTTGATTTCTTCAGGCTGACACTAAATCGCATTTAAAATAAAATTCAAGATAATGTTTCCCAGCGACATCCCCGAAAAGTGTTCATGACTTTTCATCGATTCGCTGCAGTTAAGAAAATGTGCTGAGAAAATGTTGTTACCTCCGGCAAATTGATTCCCCCTGCCTACCAGTAAAATATCCTCCCCCAAAAACGGGTGGCATCCTGCTGTTCTGTTTATTTCTAATATCCTGCCTGTATATATTTTTTTTTCGAGGACAATAAACACGCCCACACGAAAATTGTCTTTTGCGGCTGCCATAAAGCGCAGCGTCGATGTCATTAAAATCTCTTTTTCGACACAAAGTTTCGCACGGCGCCATATCGATGGGATATGCCACAGCCGGAGGGCCAATTCGCTGGCTTCCTGCGGTGCTTGCCAACACCTTTGACCTGCCACGCCCCCCGGTGAGGGAGGGGGGAGCATTCGCAGAAGGCTTTTCCCCGAAAATTTCTCCCTTTTGTCTAATTTGATAAGCAAAAAGGGAATCTCTGTCTCTTGGCGTGTAAATTGCTTTTTCCATTGCTTTTTATATCTGGATTTAAGGGGTATATTATATATATATATATATTATATATAGACTATATCTATATATATTTTTTTTACAAAATAAAAACTCTCCCGAATTTTAGGACTAAAAAAAGGATAATCAAAGAATTTTAATAAAATCACTAGATCTCAATCCCGGGTATCTCCTAGTCGGTTCTTAGCATTCTTTCTCCTTTTCCTTTTTTCTTCTTTTTCCAGTTTTCCTCCTTTGTTTGGATGGCGTGGGGTAAAGTGCTAAAATCGCTGCCGGGCCGAAAAGATTTTCGTTTCCACCTTCTTTGATTTCACTCGATTTCAATTGTGCCAAAGCAAAAGTTTTCTTAATTACGTTTGGTCATAATTTTTTTTCTTTTTTATTTTTGGACTGCCTTCCTTTTTTTTCTTGTCGAGTGCAGAGAACTTTCGCTTAACCCCTTAGTGGCCCCGCACAATTTATTGGCACAACTTCAAAAAAGTTTTCGACATTTTTTTTTTTGGTTTTTTGCACTCGCTTTTATTTTTATGTTTTGCTTTTGTTCTAGGCCAACACCTTTAACATGTTTTTGGCAGCACACACAAACGAATAAAAAGTGCAAAAAGTTGCACACTCCATCACACTTTCCCGCTTTTCTCTGCTTTTCTCGCTCTCTCTCTCTCACAGCCTGCATGACGCGTTGAATAGTTTTCCCTGGTTTTTTGTTTGTTCATGTGCCAGGTGCCAGGTAATGGGTTAATTAGCCCTTGCGCCTGGACCACCTAGGGTTAATTAAGTGGCATGAAATTTCTGAAGAAAAAGTACTGGCCAAAAATTGATTATAAAAATGAAAAGAATGAAATTAACAAAATTGAAAACGGGTTAGGAAAAGATGAAAAGCTGGGTTAGGAGGTGGCCGAGTTTAGGGATCAAAAGTAATTGTGATTTGGGTCGAGTGAATACTTAAAAGGGCTTGTAAACAACTTTACTTTGATTTGAGGTTGAGTTCTTGGGGTTTTTGGAATGAGAGTTCTGCATTTGAAATCGGGTTTAACAAAAGGTATAGCTTGAGGTTTTTTATGATTTGTTAGAAGCAAAATTAACCTGCTCAAGCTAAGTTTAAATAAGAAAAAAAAAAAAATGATTTCATTAAAGAATTCAAAAATATGAATTATTTCTTCACATTTTAAATTTATTTCTCAAATTGTAAATTGTATTTTTTTTGTAAAACTAAATCTTAAATGAAACATAAATATAGTCATTAATCAGACTTCTTATTGAATCATTTCTAAATTGTCCACCCCTTGGGATTAATGTATACTTTAAGGGTGACTTTCTATTGGTCAATTTATCCGGAAAATGCATAGTCTCTCCCAGAATTTCAATTACTTTCAGTTACAATCACTCAATCAAAGTAACAGAGAACCCAAAAGATGACTCAACTTCAAGCATTAGATGAGAATCTTGGGAAATATCATCCCCTGAAAAATCTAAGGACTTCCCCGCTCTTAATATTTATTTTATAAAGCTTACAAATTTGTGCAAAAAAATATATATATATTTTGCGAGTTGGGGAAACACCACAGAATGCATTAGATATGTTTTTCAAATGGCAAGAAGCGAAAGGAAGGAAAAACATAAAACCAAAACACAAAGGAACTAACAAGCGGTTCCTCAATCCCCTCAACGTTTCCCCTTTTGCACTTTCCCCGAACCGTTGGCAAACTCTTTTAAGTGATTTCAACCCGGAAATGCCCATAAATCGATTGAATCGAAGGATGAGAGGGTGTTGTGTGTGTGTGTGTGTGGGGGGGGGGTTCACTACACAGGAAAAAGAATTGGGTTTATAAAAAGCTTAAAAGATTTGCAACTAAGACCTAAAAAAAAGATATAATCTTTATGTGGTTACCTTTTAAATATAGATATTTTCCAAGTGAAAAAATATATGAATAGAGCTTTTTCTGTAGATATTTCTCTCAGTGCAAGGCCTTCCTTAGCTGCGGATGCATCAGACTTTATGGTCTAAATGAATGAATTGAAATGGGTGTGTGTGTGTTTGGACGAGTGAGTGTGTGGCTTGTATCGACTTGTGGCACACTTGTCTGGATTTTCCACCCATGTGTGTGTGTGCGGTACAATGCAAATAAAAGTTCATTACAAGCTTGGGCCAAGGCGCTTACAAATAACAAAAAAAAAGAAGAAAAGTAGAGCCTTTTGTTATATATTCTCCGGTCTGTCCCACTTTGTGTTCGGCATTCTCAGCCCCTTTTATGGTCAACGGCCCCTTTGCGGCGCTTAGGATTGTGGGTGGCAGAGACGAAGTCTCCTGGCCGGAAATGCCACATCCGTGCACGAGTCCATAAAGTCAATAAGGAGGAAGAAAAAAAAGCGGTTAAAGCAAAGGAAATTTTTGAAAAGCCAAAAGGGGAAATAAATTAACAATAAGCTATGATTTTTCGCAACTTCTGTTTCCTCACATTTATGACATGAATGTCCGGTTAAGAGTCGACCTCTTCTTCGATCGTAAAATCTCTTTTAATTTATACAGTTTTTATGAGCGACAACTACTCCATAAATTTACGACTCGTTGGTGTTAGATGCGTTATTAAACATAAAGCCGGCATTAGCCATAAAAACCATGGGACACACGTCTCGGTCTCGGTCTCAGATTAATTGAAAATGTCACCGATCCGAGGCAATTATCGTAAATTATACACACGCTCCCGAATCCAAATATTATTATTATTTTTATTACGTGCGCAGGCAAAACAGAAATCAAGAAACAAGAATGTAGCAACCCCAAAAATCTAAAGTCTGTATCTTAGGGTGAGTTGTGCATAATGAAATGTCAACACAAATGTGGCAGGGAGTTGAAGTTGGTACAGAACGCAGGATGAAGGCTAGAACCCAGGGCTTTGTTTTCAGCCTTTGAAGTTGACTTGCGGAAATTGAAAACTTAATTGGCAGAGCTGTCATATATATGGGGTGTGTTATGATTCCAATAAAAATCACAAGAAAAGAGTGAGACTTTAAGGAGATTTATTGAGTACAAAAAAGTGTTTTAGGATTTTAAAGGGATGTGTATTTTACAGCTAAAATGGGAAGGTCTAAATCTTAAAGGGAAAATATATTTATAATAAAATTTCAGCCATGTTGTCATTTCTCTACTTATCTAAATTCAGGAAAATTATCTTCTGCTGTTGGAAAATTGTATCTCCCCAAGGCTGACTCATGAGCAGACATAATAAATAAATCCCCACCAGGAAAAATCCGAGCCAGCCAAATCCCGTAAATCGCAAAATTTTCTATGCATTTTCCCCCATTTGCAGACTCAGACTTAGACTCCCCAGTTCGGAATATATATATATACATGTAAAAAGCGAGCATAAAAAATGCAACAGACCATAATAATTTCAGCGTTTATTTTTTCAAACATTTTCTGCTTTTGTCGCAATCTTCCATCCACATCCTGCTGCCACTTCGCCCTTCGCTCCACCGAGTGCCGGGTCTGACTATGCAAAAATGCAGCAGCCAAAAAGCATATAAAATTATTATGTGACGAGGAACGTGGGGCATGGAAATCCGGGGGACACAAAGCTCAAAGGCATTTCGGACTTTTGGCCAAAAAATCAGACTCAGCATGTGCACATAAAGCTCAAATAAACTCAAGTTGTTGACAAAAGGGGTTAGAGGCCATAATTGTGGCCGTCTGCAGAGAAGAGCAGTGTGGGGTTAATATTAACCCTTCTCCGAGGGGCGTCCCCATGAACGTGCCAGACTGAAAGTGGAATTTTCATTGAATGTGTAAACACAACCAGCGGGAGAAAATGAGCCAGATGAACAGAGGAAGGCTTTTCCAACGAAGCAGAGAGAAAGAGACTTTCATTGGTGGAGCTCTGTTCTTTTATGGCCGTGTTTTTAATGGACCTTTGTTTAAATTATTTCATTATCAAATGAAAGAGATATTTAGGAATTTTAAAAAGGACATTAAAATTAAGATTCAGCTTCAAAGAAATGTATCTAGATTTTTATTTATTTAATTAATTTAGATTTATTTTAAAAAGCTTTAAAACACCTCTTTAAAATTATTATAATTTCATTATTTTAAGAATTATTTGGCTCACTTTTAATAAAATTACCCTATTCCCAAATAAATTAAATTCTTTTTGCAAACTAAAACCTTATAAATTCTCTCTTTTACTCAGATCCTACAGTTTCCTTTATTCGTTCATATTTTTCCATTATCGCTTCACTTTGCTTCTTTGTGTCCTTTTGCCAGGCCAATAAAATGTATTATCAAACTTTTTGCAAAAGTTCTTTGAGAAAGCCACTCCATAAAATCAAATTTATGTATTACCTGCATTGCTCTCCCATCCCTTTTTGCCAGGACCTCCGCTTCCGTTTCACTCATTTCCTGTATCGTTTTTACTCCCACAACGCGGCAAAGAGGACTTTAAATAAGCATTAAATTGATACAGCAGAAAGTTTTCCCTTTCTCTTCTCTTGGTTTTTAGCTCATCCCTTCACTCCCAGGACACACTCCACAGACACATTCTAATCGCTTTATAACTTCTAACGCAGTTTATCAGTGCTACCACCACAGCTCACACCCCTCATCCCTTAATTCCGACACCCTCACCTTGTGCTCTCCTTCTCTTCTGGTGCCATTAGAAAGGCTCAGAGAGGCAAAAGTTATTGTCACGCACTAAAGTCACTTTCATGTGGAGTTGTGTGTCTGCAGAGAGAGAAAATACAAAGATCTTATAAGTCCTTTTTTTGAAAATTAGTAAAAATGTATAATATTTCTAAAGCATAAAATTATTATCAGAAACTATACTCTCCTTAAAAGTTTATATTCCCTTTACTAATTTATAAAAATGTATATTTTTCTTTGTCGTTACAAAGCTATGACAATTGGTAGTGCCTTTTTTAGTATTACCAGATTTTATATAAGAAACAGACCAACTAAAATGTGACCAGGTTTAAGCAAAATACTGAACAAGTTTGTTATTTTTTTAAACAAACAAAATACTGTTATTATAATAATCTACTTCAGCGAAAAACTTTGATATTGATAACAAAACTCAAGTACATCTTATGACGAAATCAATTTTAGGAATCCCACTAATAAACACATCATAACAAATCAAACTGACAAGCTTATCTATAACATATAGTTAAACAAAAATTATAGTATATAAAAAATGTGATAAGGTAAAACTTACTGAAACCTTGGTGATTATTTTTCTCTGCCTGAGTTTTTTTTTATTGATATGTGGAAAAGGGGGAGTTACCATCGAACCCACAAGCCAATCTCCATGGGAAAGCTCTCCCTGTTTCTCTGGGGTTTTCTTGGGTTGTCTCCAGTGTGTTCCTTGGGTTTTCCCTTCGCTTTTCTTACTCGCACTTTATTTGCTTCTGTTTTTTCTCTTTTTTTTCGGTGCTCTGTCTGGCAAACAAGACGGAAATTATTGCCGGCGGCGTCTTGCAGTTTTTTCTCTCTCATTTTTCAGACATATTCTGCATCACCAATATATATATACATATATTTTTTCGCAATGTCAAATTGTTATTGTGTCTGAAAGAAATGCTTTTATTTTGCTTATTTGCGCTTTTATTCTGATTGCACTTATTATGAGTGGTTCGAAAAAGGGAAAAGTACGCTGTACTGTGAGTAATTCTCTTGATTACACACAAATAGCGAAATCTTTATAACCCTATTCGGGTATTAGCCATGGAATTGAAGTGAATCCCAGTGAGTCACCACAAAACACACCCCTTGCGATAAGATAAAATCGTGCAAAACAATCTTATCTGAAGTGTCGCACTGTACAGACTGAGATGTGTATATAAATTGGTCATTTTAATGGATTCGAAAACAGTACGCATTGGAAAAGCAGCGAGAGCAGTTCTCCAAAGGAATAAATTAATTCAAAAAAAGGATATTAACAAAGGATACTTGAAATGTCGCCGCCACACCACGAACGAGGTCTCTTCGGCATTCACTTGGGGTTGAGCCTGGGTGGTCATGGACACCATGGACACCACCACGATCACCACCATCACCACCACCCGCCGCCGCCCCACTACGATCACCACCACCACCATCACCATGGACCGCCGCACCACCACGGACCTCCGCCGCACCACCACCACCACTATGGGCCACCACCGCCACACCACTACGTGGAGCACCACCATCACCACAATGGCAGCCACTTTGATCATCATCACGGGCCGCCGCACCATCATCATCATCATCACTGCTAAAGGTCCTGTAAAGGATATATGATGAAATGTGGCAATATTTATAAACGAATTTAATTTATTACATCACAGCAGAAGTGCTAAAAAAAGAAACAAGAAACTATGAAAATAAAAAAAAAAACATATGAAAAATACCTTAAAAATTGTTTTTGAAATAATATGCTTTGGCAGACAGAAATTTATAGAATTTTCAACATAAGAATAAGAAACAATAGGACTTACGATATATATTTCCTAAACATTGGAATATATATAAAATAAATAAAACCTATTCTTCTATTCTTTTCTTTAATCTAATTTTTAACTATATCTTATATGAGGCAATACTGTCAATAAAATGCCAACAATATATTCCATTTTAACTAAACTAGATAGCTACAAATTATAGAAAAAGATAGCATATTATATCAAATGTTAAAAAAAATCTATACAAGCAGAAATAAGAATCAAGCAATCTCCTAAAAATCTATACATATTATATAGATAATATGTATGACTCTATTTGATCATGTTTAAAATAGCAACTTATCTTATCTTGACAAGAAAAAACTGCTTATAAAAATACAAATACATCAGACATACGACAAGCCTGTCAGGTAATATTCGACATTCTTAACCCAAAAGTTGATTGCTTTGAAGACCATTTCTAACGTTTTTATAATTAAGAAATTTTAAACCAATAAGAAGATTATTTGGTAACCACAAAACAGACACGGAAGTCGGAGTCGGAGTCGGACCACCCACAGAAACAATTTGCTAAGCCGATAAACACAAATGAAATTAAATATCATTTCGGGTTCTAATTCGATTCGATTCGATTCGATTCAGGCTTCAAGCGGGACAAACAAAATGTTTGCCAATTACAAAACCATTTCAAAGTGTTATTTTATTTTTATTTTTCTGCGGTTGTCACAAAAACGCTAATTAGACAGCAGAGCTATCATATCGAGTGGTTCCCAAAAACCCCAAGCCCCGATATATTACTCGTATTTCTCTGTGGGCTACTCTATGGCCCTGTCATAAAATGTAAAATGCTGCCCCCGGCGTGGGTCGTCGTATGGGTATCGACACCTGGAAAATATTGGTAATTAAAATTTGCCAGTTGTCGGCCAGAAAACCCAAAAAAAAGAGTACCAGAAAAAACTTGCTTCCATTTTGGCCTGTCTAATAATGTTGTAAAACATGTTGCCATTAGGTTAAGCGACAGACGCCAAAACGCCCCAAAGGCTGAAGTTAAAAAGCTGAAAAATATGGTTAGAGGCTTTACCCTTTACCTCTTTAGCCATAAATCTTGACAAACTTAAAAAAAGAGTTAGTTTTTGTAAATAAAAATTTATTTTAATTTTTAAGTAGCTTTAAATAAGTGTTTGGCATTTATAATATTTTGCTTGTGGTTATTAATTGATATTTAAAGCTACGTTTTTGTAAATTAGTATATGTTAACTATTTTTAAAAAGTATAAATAATATAACTGATATTTTGAGCAGCTCCTTGACTAATTAACAGCATTCCAATTTTTTTATTTGGCTAATTAAGACTCAATTTTTCAATCATTCAATAATTTTATTTGTTTATTAAGGAGTCGAACTTTTGATACTCTCAAAACCTAAATGCTTCACCCAAAAATTTTTGGCTTCTAACTGGAGCCTCACATACCCCTTTTTCCCATTTCCAGGGTATCTTTACTATCGATATTCCGCTGACAAGTCGCTCTAATGGAATTGGTAGCCGCACCAAGTGACACTCGAGCACTCTCTTCGGGTTTTTCCAAGCCATAACAGCTGTCAATTAAATATGAAAATTATTTTTGGGCCTGCTGCCTATCAACGGTATTTTTTTTGACAATTTCATGGGACAGTTGGACAGGCCTGGAAGTGCAGTGCTCCGCCCGCCTTTAAATCACAGAGTAGATGACAATTAACGTCTCAATTCATAAATGTCGTGGCGGGAGAAACCATTTCTCAAACCGAGTTGCCAGCTTTTAATTTAAAAACTTCAAATTATGCCTCTGGCCCGGTCTGATCCGTGTTTCAGCCACAAATGGAGCTGCTGCGTGGCAGCTTCGACTCTGCGTATATCTTAATTGTTATTTGTATTTAATTATATGGCAAGTCAGGCCCAAGTTTGCCACGAAAGTTGAAAATGCTGGAAAAAGTCAGAGTCAAAGTTGCTTGGCCTTCGTTTTTTGTTTTTCTGCCGTAATTAAATTGTTTGCTTTTCATAGTTGGCCAAGTGTTGACTTTTACCTTCAAGAAGATGAAAGTAGCGCGAGAAGACAAAAGGCAGAGATGCTGGCGCATCCATCAGATACTATCTGTGGGGATGCAACACGGTGAAGAAAAGTCACAATAAGAGTGAGAAATTTGTGAAGTTTCTGAGTAACAAAAGTAAGCATTTGTGGTGCCACAAGGAGTTGCAGCTTAAAGATCTTTAATTAAATAATTTTATACTTCTGCCAGTCTTATCCAATAATTACCATCACACTTTAGGTACATATTAATTAGGCTAAATCGACAAACATTTCCCTTGCCAATCGAAAAAACTAATACCCCAACTTCCTTCTCGTTTCAGGTATGTACTTAAACCCAACTCAAGAAAACACCATAAACCCGAGTTATGAGTAGTGTAAGTAATGAAATGTTCATACACAGATCACAGTCAATTGGCCATTAATGAGTTTACCCAACTAAAGTACAGTTAATAACATAGAGAGAGACAGATAGGGCGAGACGAGGCTATATAGACCGCAATCAAATCGGGGAGAAGAAACCCATTACCTCACTCACGGCCCCATCATATGTAATCATGAGCCCCATTCACATAACAATCAATGCCAATTTCTCGAATTCAGTTCGCAAGGAGCCTCGAATAATACTTTGAATTATTTAATAAACCCATGAAAAATCAAAAATACGATAAGTACGACACACATCCTCCCCCACAAGAGGCAATAAAAATTCCACGGAAAATTCTCATTAAATAAACATACGCGTACTTCGTGGATAGACAAAAGGCCAGGCCAAATCGAGTACGCATTCCGAAAAACTAGTCCCAAACTAAGGCCGGCGTAATGTCGCTTGTTAGTACTAATGATGGGCTGGACTGGACCCCGTACCTCTTTGCTTCACCCCGGGAAAAAACGCAAAAATAAATTTGTACATCTGCGATAGAAGCCGCGATATGGCTCCCAGCCCCATGATGGCCAAGAGAACTCGGTAGGCCATGGCCTGGCGTCGTTGCCCATTTTGCCTGCTTGTCATAAATTGCCATAGAAGCGCCAACAACAAGTTTCCTTTGACTTGGAGCGTTCTAAGCGCAATTTTCTTAGGGATGGTAGAGTGAATTCTGGAAAGGAATGCTTAAAAAATGCTTAAAATAAAAAAAAGGGTTTAAATATTAAAGAAGATAAGCAGTTCTAAGAAAAAATTTAATTTATAAAAGAAATATATATTTTTATAGAAAAAAACTAAGTAAGGAAAGCCTAATCTAATTTTTTAAACCACTTACAATGCTTGAAGTGACCATTTAATAGCCAGCCCTCAGTTAGACAGAAATAGTTGCATACTTTCTGGCTGATTTTCTACTTTTTTCTTAGGGATGGTAGAGTGAATTCTGAAGAGAAATGTTTATAAAATGCTTAAAATAAAAAAAAGGGTTTAAATATTAAAGAAGATAAGCAGTTCTAAGAAAAAATTTAATTTTTAAAAGAAATATATATTTTTATAGCAAAAAACTAAGTAAGGAAAGCTTAATCTAATTTTTTAAACCACTTTGAAAGCTTGTAGTAACCACTAAAAGCCAGCCCGTCAGTTAAACAGAAATAGTTGCATACTTTCTGGCTGATTTTCTACCTTTTCCTTAGGGATGGTAGCGTGAATTCTAGAAAGGAATGTTTAAAAATGCTGAAAAGAAAAAATAAGGATTCAATTGGTAAAGAAGATAAGTTCTAAAAAAGAATTTAGCTTTTAGAAGATATAAATATTTTTATAGCAAATAACTAAGTAAGGAAAGCTGAATCTAATATTTTTAAACAACTTACAATGCTTGAAGTGACAATTTAATAGCCAGCCCTCAGTTAGACAGAAATAGTAGCATACTTTTTGGCTGCTTTTCTACTCTTTGAAGCTAATTATTTTATTTATTTGTATCTTCTTTTTTTATTATTTTACTATTTATTTAAATACAAATTTTAAAAGTAAACTAAAGAGAAAATGAATTATTTTTATAAGCCTCATATTAAAGGCCTACCACAGTTAACACCCCCATAAAACCACAATATTCCGGAGGAGTAAAGACCTAAATTTCCGGATCGTGACTGCCTTATAGCCCCATCCCTAGTGTCCCGTGAAGACCCCCAAGTCCGACCAAAAAACACAAAAAAAAAAGTCCAAGACCGACGACCGCAGTCCATTGGATCCCGACCGTCGCGTCCAGGCTGTAAAAATTAATAGCCAACATAATAAGCGGCATTTTATGACAGGCGTGCACCTCAGCACACACGCACACACGGGGTGCCACGCCCCTGAGCCAAGCGCCCCTCAATATATACATATATACTTCTTTTTTTTTGGAGTCGAGGCTATGGCTTTTGGTCAAACATATTTCTCATAGGCAAAAAGTCATTAGGTGAGGGATCAGTTGGCCACGCTTCTTCCTCGCAGTCACTTTGAAAATTACGCAAATTGAAAGTTACAACGTTACAGTGCAGGGGAGGGAGGGGGGAGGGAAAACTGTTGGAAATCAAGGAGGAAAAGCTCTCCCCTTGTCTGACAAGTTATGAGCCTCATATTGGCGCTACGAGATTTCGGTTTATGATAATTACAAGCAGAGTTTCAGATTTGTTTTTTATTTATATACGATTTTGTCTTGGGAAAATTGAAAAACTTTTTCATCAGACTGTTAGATAGATGGTTGATTATGCAAGAGTTAAGCCGGGTCAGTTTATATTTTTATTTATGCATAAAAACAAGCTAATGGATTTTGTGACTCTTAATTGGAAGATAGGAATTTAGCAGATGATTAACTGCTCGTAAGTTATGACTTCCAACTGGTTGGGATTTTATTTTGAAATGAATTTATTTCAGGTTGTTAGAAAACCTCAATAAATAGAACAAGTACTTAAAGAACCACTTGGAGTTTAGCTTCTCTAATTACTCCGTCTTATAAACAGAACCTGTCGTTAGTCTCCAGACCCTATACGACCCACTCAGTCTTCAAATCATAAAAGTTTATAGAACAGTCCGAAAGCCTGACTTTCTATGCTCGTTTGCTGACTAAACAAAGCAAACAAAACAAAAACAGTAAGAAATCCATAAAAACTAAACACAAAGTTGCCAAGCTGAGCTCAAAATTTAAATCGAATGTTTCAGCTTATCTCTTTATTGTTTTTATTTGGTTTGAGTCACAATAAAATTGATTGAGTGATAACTTTAAAAGGAGACAAACAAATTTATGATGCTAATTAGTTTTGAATGAAGATCGAAACGTAAAAAGGAGAGCTTTTAAATTTTATCTATTCAAGACACTTGCTTAATAAATCTTTCATCGATTCAAATCCGAAGACGAATCACCCAAAATGGGATTTGTTCATGTCACTTTAAGGCCCAACGAACTCTTGGCATATAAAATGCAAATTAGCTACAAAATGGCTTATCTCTTGGCCCCCGAACCCTTCTTTCATCACTTATTCATTTTCTGCCTTTTTCCTCCTTCCATAATTTTACATTTTCTTATCTCCCTCGAAATGCATTTTCCTCTTATTTGCTTTATGTTTTTTTCTGCTCGGTCTGTGGCTTGCATTTTTATTACTTGTCAAAATACAATAAAATTTATGGCAAGTTGGCAATATTTTCAACGCCATCGCAGAGCAGAGCATTCGTTGCTCCGGAAAACTACAGGCAGAGGCAAATATATATAAAAAAATGCAAAGAAATCCCCCACATAAATCATGCAAGTGGAGTCGGGAGCCCAAAAAACAAAAGAAAATCTGCAAGGAAAAATAGGGGGAAATGTATTAAAGCGCAAATGCGGCGCATAATGGTCATAAAAATTAAATTAGCCAAAGTGGGAGGTGTTTTTCTGAAGAATGGGAAAATAAAAGTACACCCACATGTCCACACACCAATGGAAATAAATTAGCCAACATAAATTTCAAATACATATATTTTATGGTTTCCCAAGCCAAGCTTAGATTAAATAAATATTTATTAAGTGTTTTATTTGTTTAATATATTTATCTTTTGCTTTAATAAAAATCTCTCTCTTATAATCTTTTATATTATAAATTCATTAGCTTGAAATTTATCCTTTGTTTTCCCCAATATTTCCTTGAGAAAGTTGAAAACTTTTTGGAGATTTCCTTAAGGCAACCTGTAAATTATAGGAAACAATTTGAAAAATTATTCATTGGCATATAACACCGACTGCCAGATCCATTAATTCGGTTCCCTGAGAGCCTCGAGCCCAATAATTAATGCCTAAACACTTTTCTTGGCTCTCTTGCTGGCGGCTCATGATTTTCGCATATTTCTCAAGAGGCCTTTGCGCCGCTAATAATGTGAAAAATAAGAAAATGAAAGGCATTTTTGTCTAATGAATTTCCACGTGTCGACACGTCTCCTTTCCTGCCTCTCCCTCTCTCTCAGCTTTTCCCTTTTTCCGGCTTGCGGTTTGTACGTGCCTGTGTGTGAAAAGCGCATTTAAATGCGGTTGAGGCAAATTAGTTAATAAATCACACGTGGAAAATTGATGAGTTGCCATTTTCCTCATTCGGTCGAGTGTTTTGCGGGGGCGGTGATTCATTTGATTGTTTGCCATTTGTTTGGAAAATTATTTGCCTTTTTATGCCAAGGCTCCTCTCCCAGGGGACTTTTGTCTCTAATTAAGGAGAGTTCCGCAATTGAATGCGAAAATCCCGATTATGATTTCGAGCACGAAATGCAAAAGGCCAAAAAAGCAGACAATTGAGGAAAATTACTGATTGAAGGAAGCCAAGAAATCGTACCAAGCCGGGCCTTAAAGTTTTCAACGAGGAAAATAAAAAATAAACCTTAAACCTTCAAATGAACTCATTGGCATTGTGTGAGCAGCGTTCCCAATATCTCATTGTCATGTTGCTCAAATCGCTTCAGCAGTCGACAAACTACAACAGTCGACAATCAGCAACTACAACAACCAACAACAACTACAACAATCAACAACAACTTCAGAGTCTAAGGTACAAAAAAACAACAACACTTTGCATGTGTAGCCGAGGTTCCACAAACAAAGAGCCTGAACCAATGGGGCCAACAAACAAATAGCCAAAAAAAAAATATAAAGCCGAGGGAGGAGAAGTAAACAAAACCAAGCCAAACAAGTAGAACTTGTCTAGGCCTAAATCCAGAGGCGGAGTAATCAAAAGGGGTTACGGATTGCAAGGGGTTAGGATCAATAGAAATAAATATGAAGAAGTATTTCCTTTAATAAATTTTAAAAATTGTTAAATAATCTGTAAGATACAAGTTCAAAGGGTTCTTTATTATTTATAAAACTTCTAATGACTATAAAGTATTTTCTTTTAATTTAAAATATTATAAATATATTAACATATATATCCCCAAGTACATATAATCACCTCCACCTCTGCTCTGAGCTGGAAACAAATGTTTCCCTCGAGATTTCTTTGTATGGACCTTATAGAAAATAAGGAGACTCCACCACTCCAACTTTGGCTATAGCTTCAGGCCATTTAAATGACTTTTCTTTGCCGGCTTGGGTTCGGTTTCGCTTAGCCTTATTTCTATTTTTTTTTTTTTTTTGTTGTATTTTTTATTCCTGCTCTCGCTCTGGTGTGCTCTTTTTTTCTGGCCCAAAGTCTACTGATGTCTAAAGTCAAGATCACAAACGTGATTTGTTGTTGCCGTGGCTTTGGCGCTTTTTGCTCATTTTGGCAATGTTCCAAAGACTGTGGAAGATCGTGATCTTTAAACTAAGCAACTCTGTGGCATAAAGGCTTTGTCTCTGCTTTGTTTTCTTGCCTAGGTTTTTTACTATTTTTTTCTCCTTATTTTTCCTCTTTTTGTATATCGTTTTTTTATGTTTGTGCTGTGGCTGACTCGATCAGTCGTCACTTTGAGCTTAGAAAAAAAAATAAAAAACAGAGAAGACTTCCTTTGAATAAAACTCTGTGGTTTGTGTTGTTTTGGTGTTGCTCGATTTATGTTTGTTCATTTATTTTGACAAAGCCGCTGGCTCTGTTTCTCTCTCGCTAAAATTGTGTGGGCGTCCCTATGGCCGTCTCTTTTACCCGGCATATATCTGCCTCTTTCCATCTGTTTGTGCAGCGCCGCCAAAAGATTTGTGTGTGTGTTTATGTAGAGGGAAAAATCCCCCCTCCCGGCTTCGCAGTGCCCTCTGATTGATGTGGGGCACATTAATCAAGCCATTGAAGCGGCCGTCTGTTTGATGTTGTTGCAGCCACGGCCCGATTTTGATCAAGCGATCTTGTGCCACTCATAACATATACCCCTCAGTCTCTATATATTACACAGGAAATTTTGCAATATTTCATAATTGAAAATTGACCATTGAGTTGAAAACTTGAACACATTTTGAGAGGAAGTGGTTGCAAAGTTCAGCATAACTTTAGAAGGTAGCCAGCCTTTACAATCAAACAACATTCTTTTTAATTTCTATATATTCTGATGATATTTTCTATATGTCTCTATACAGTTCCCCCTCTAAATTTCTCTCTGTGCATTAAACTCCCCCCTCCTTCTATTTAACAGTTTCCATTCCGTAATCGAAGCGATCGCTAAGTGTACTCAGTTTCGTTTACTGATCGCACGCTCACTTCTCACTCGACGATCGGTTTTATTATCGTTTGCTTTTTTTTTTTTGGCCAAGTTAATGGGCAATTTGTTTTCAATTAATTGGCTTGTTGTGTTAACTGCCTAATGATTACTCAAATACTCAGCTCTGGGGCTTCCGTTGGATCGGTATTTCGAATCTCCCTGATCTTGGATCGTTTTCGGTTTTTTTGGTTTTTGTTTTCGTTTTCACTTGCACTTTTTTTTGATCATAAATTCTCATTGAATGAGATGCAAGCGCTGCTGTCCATTAAGAAAAGATCAAAGGAAAGGCGATGGACAGTGGGTTTGATTAAGGAAGTTTACGAGGGTTGAATAATGGGAGAGAAATGAAGGGGAAATCAAGGGAAAAAATCTATTTAAAGGAATGGATTTTATTAAGGAAATGGAAGACTTGTTTAAACTGTAAGTTACAAAAGGAAAGAGGTTTCAATGAATAATAAATATTTTTATTTAAACTATTAAGAATAGAATTTGTTATCATACTTCTATCTTAACTAGACAAATTAATTTCCTAGAATCCCGACATTTATTAAACATTTTCATTTAATATCTTAAAGCTTAGAATGTCCACTGTTTTCTAATAAATCCCAGACAATCTCCAACTATTTTCTATACCCGAAAGACCATGCAAAATACGCTTTATGCCACATTAACAAAAATGGGAGCAAATTTTGTGGCGAGGTGTGGGATTTGAGGAGCACAAGTTAGTCTCTCTTAACCCGGCCTCCCTTTTTGATATGCCGCCGTCGTGGTTGGTTCTGCTTTTCCTAGAATTTGTTTGGAGGCAAATGAGAAGGAAACCGAACTGGGAACTCATCCGTGGAACTCGGAACACATTCGAAATGGAAATGATCGCGGACAGGCCCTGGAGAGATGGATAGATGAAGATGAATGGCAGATGGTCTGTGATGTGATGTGATGTGTCTTTGATGTTGAAGTTAAAGTGTTTTGTGTTCATTAGCTCATTGCCACTAATTTAGTTTCTGGGCAACATTTACGTATCGCCGAGATCTAAGAAGTCTTAATTGTTCTTTTGGGACACAGAGTCTTTTGAAGTTTTTTGAGGATGATTGAAGCAGATCGGCTTTGAGTTGAGAACAAGGTTATCAAATATTCAAGGAAATTTCTAATGAAATTAATTAAGTATTCAAGGAAATGTTTATGGAATATCTTTACTTCTAATTTAGTTAAAAAATACGAAGAGTAATAAGACTGAAAATATATTTTGCAGAACTTTTTTACTTTGATAATACTTTTATCTTAATGGATTTTTTTTCTGTTGAGAATTTTTTAACAAGAAATTGGAATTACTTTTTTCTTTGTTTGTTTAATAGTTTAATAATAATAATAAAAAATATTTCCTACTATTTATTAAGTTTATTTTTTGTGAGCTTTATTTCCTCTGCTTTTTTTCCATCTCAGCACTCTTTCACCTACATTTTCCATTTAAATAATCTCTTTTAATAATAATAATAACAAAAAAGCGTTGCTTACTATTGATTTAGTTTAATTTTAATGAGCTTTATTTCCAATTTTCCTCTGCATTATTTTTCCATTTTAGCAGTCTTTCACCTACATTTTCCAATCGCAACTTAACCTTCTAAACACATTTTGCCAGTTCTTTACCAGTTTCTTGGCCCAACCAAAGATGGTATCATATTGCCGGGGCCCGAAGCCGCACAAGCCTCACAATAAGCTCTCTTCTGGCATCTTGGAAATTTTCGAGCTACACCCAAGTACATATAACCAACCTAGAAAAGTGTCTAAGTAACTCATATAGTTAACCACTTTAAGGTGTTCGTTTACATCTCTTGTTTTTTTGTAGTTGTTATGGTTGTTTCTCGGTTTCTTGCTCTTTTCTCACCCCGGGAAAGTGTGAAGAGACATAAGAAAGGCCGCGCGCTTAAGCAAAATCTATACATAAAAGCCAACTTTCTGCACTATAAAAAAAAACCTCTTTTACATGACATGACACAATTTGCCGGCACTGTCGCCGTGTTATAGTTGTTGTTTAAGTTTCGGTTTTTGTTGTTTTTGTTGTTGTTGCTGCTCTTGGCTGTGGTGGTTCGCCACTTCGACATGTTTGTCTGAGGTTCACTTCAGGTAAACCAAAAGCTCTGTAGCTGCAACTTTGCTGCTTTTGGAGGCACTGAGAAAAAGGGGGGGCAGGAAAAAAAATATTTATAAATATTTAATACATTTTAAGGCTTTATTTTACAAGTTTTAGTAAAATTTACGCATTTATTTAAGCAAAAATACATTATAAAGCGCAGACTCCTAAAAAGGGACGTTAAATTAGAAGACTCCAAAATTTAATTAAATAAAAATATTAAAAAAATTAAATAATCAAAAAATAAATTAACATTTTAAGTACTTCCTCAACTCCAATAATTTAAAAATAAGAAAAAACCGCTTTAATAAATGTATAGGAATTTTATAATGTTTTTTCTCCCAGTGCATTTTTTGATAGTCTGCGTATTTTGTGCTCTCTGCTGCTCTCGTGATATTTTGCCAGGTTTACCTCAGCTCTGTTTACTCTGTCGCTCCTCCTCTTCCTCCCCCTCTAGCCTTCATCAGACATTTCCCTCGTCTTCCTCTTTTTTCACCAGCGTTTTGTTTATCGCGTGTGAAAATATTTTTTGCGCTTTTAGTTTTGCCGAAAACTTTTCACGGCGCACACAAAAATGTTTAAGTTTTTCGGCAAGAGCAAGATGAAGATTTGCTAGACGAGCAAGTTGCATACGGAATTGTTTATACGATGCGATTTTGTTTTTGTTTTTTTCTTGGGCGATATTGGATGCTTTTAAACCTGAGATGAAGAAATTGTTTACCTCTTCCTGCTGTGCGAAATGTTTTAATTGAAAGTGAACGGTTTTTTATGGCGGCTAATTCCGGCCAAAGTTTTATTGGCTTTTAAAAATCAGGAAAATGCCAACAGAATTGTGTTTATATTGAAAACAGAAAATAAACATTTTAAGCCAATTACTTTTTGCAGGCATATTTACATAAGAAATGCATTTTTTTATATATTCACTTTAAAGGCAAACAACTATTTTATGTGCTTAATAAAAGTCAAAAGGAGGAACAAAATTAAAATTCAAACAGACAAACATTGCAGAAAATGAAAATATATTTAAAATATGCCAGCAAACAAATTGCACTTTATCAAGTAAATAAAAGTTCAATAAGGTGTTATTGTGATTTAATCAAAGTTTATTAATAAATCATGAACGAATATTATTGAGCATAGGCCTTTGACTGCATTCGATTGACCGTTAATTAACATATCGGCAAAGTTCAATTAATTGGCAATCAATCATTTTTAATGAAACAACAAAAGCAACAGGCCACAGCGACTTGTTAGGAAGAATCGGGCGACACTATCGACTCGCAGCGATCTTGAACTCTGTGTGGAAAAGCTGTGGAAATAGAAAGAAAAAAAAAATATGTGGAAACTGAAAACGTGCCACGGTGGAGAGATGAGATGAAGAAATAATGCTGCAATTCTATTGAGCAGCCAGCGAAACAGCAACAACAACAACAACAACAACTACGAAACGTGCCACACGATTGACAAGCGGTTTCTGGCCCGGCCCCGGGACTTGCAGCCCCTGAAAAACCCTGCCTTCCCCTCCATCCTTCACGGAATTTTCCGACTTTTCTAGCCTGCGGCAGAGTAGCCTGCAGCTGCAGCTTTGTGGCACTGCAAAAATGAAGCCTGAAATATAAAGAATACTAAAATAAATAATAACAATAGATATTATTTGGAATGTTAAAACATAAATGATAATAAAAATGATAGTTTTGAAATTTAATTACTATTTTTGAAACCATTATATTTCGTAATGAATTGCATAGAAAATAAAGAGGTTTTTATAAAGATTTAACTTTGCAGAGCTGTTTCCATTTAGTTATCTGCATGTTAAGCTAATTTAATTTAGCAAAATTATATAAAATATTTTAAATATTTTGGCTTCATTACTATACTTCTTAAATTATTAAATTTATCAGTAAATATTTACATAATATACACTATTTTCAACTGTGTACCATTGATGGCGACTGTGGCAATAGTTGCGATCCAACTTGGCTATGTTGCGGGTGCCACTGCATTTGGCGTTAGGTTGGCACAGCCACTCCCCCCTCCCCCTCCCTCTGTTGGCCAGGAGTCCCAATCATGGCCAAGACTTAGCCAGGGATGCCTGAGGAAACTGCGACTTTTCCGAGACACAGCGATTTCGGGTTGGAGGGGGAGGCAGAGGCGGTATTTTGTGGGAACAGTTTGAAAAGTCAACGAAGAAAACGTTGTGGGAAAGGCACAGTTAGTGGTTAAGACTGTCAAAGGTAGCAGGGAGATGCTAAAGTTTACTCAGAGTTTATAAACATTAATTAATTATCTTTTGTCGCAGGAAAATTAAGCTAATAACAAAGTTACCTGCAAGAAAATGTGAATAAAACATATAATTTCATTAAGGAAAAGTGGGATATATTGTACAAGTTATGGTTTTAAGAAAAATAGTATCCATAGTTCCTTGTGCTTAATTCAATAGAAATAAATATCAGACTATTTAAAAATACTTTAAAAATATTTTAAAATACAATTTATCAATTATATTTAATTATAATTTATATTTTTAAATATTTTAAGCTTACTTTCTATTTTTTACAAAGACTTGGATACCCTCTCGCTTAAGATTTTAGTAATTATATATTTTACTTCAAGCAAAACACCATTTTCCTTAACAAATCACTGCTGAAATCACTGCTTACCAAATCACCGATCCCCCACTCTCTCACACCTATTACTCAATTATAATACTTTGTGGCTCCATTTCTCGCTAACTGTAATCTTGGCAACTATCCGGACACCGCCGAGCAGGCAACAAGCTATTAAACTTCTCATTTGGCTAAAAGAACAGCTCTCGCGGGACCCTCTCGCTTCGAACTCCTCCGAACATATTTCAAACAAATTTATTTGCGCCTGCAATTTACGAGGCTCCTGCATTGCCACAGTGGAGTAAGGAGTAGAGTAAGGGGCACAGAGCGGGGGAATCGGGAAAAACAACTTGAGACGGAGTGCTGCTGGAAAAATCTACAACAACTAACGGCGAGGCATAATTAAAATGTTACAACCAGCAGCAGGCAAATGAGGAAGCTGATGCTGCCAGAGGAGGGTTAAGAAGAGGGGGTTTTATATATATATATATGTAAGTATATATGTTCATATAACACAACAACAACTTCAAGCAGGCTTTGCCCCGCAACCGACTACTAGTTGCGCATGCGCCTCGATGCAAATTAATTTGCAGCATTTTTCCTGCGCCTCAGTCTTCATCTTACATGCAGCAAAAATTATGCTAATTACAAAAGTTTATTAAAATGATAAAAGAACGTTGAGTGGTGCACTAGGAACAATTTTTATTACAGTAGAAAATTTTAAAAGGAAAATTTCGTAGGGATTTTAAAGGAAATTCTGGAGAGGATTTTAAAGGAAATTCTGAAGGGAATTTTAAAGGAACTTATTGATGGATTTTGATTAAGTCTGACCTGGGTTTCATTTGGTGTCTTTTAGAAATAAATAAAAAAATTCAGATATTGTGTTAAAATAACTTTAAATTTAATTAAAAATGACTTTAATTATTAAATAATATTGCTAAATATATATAGCTAAATTTAGTATCTGAAACTATTGATTAAATAAAAAAAAAACAAACAGAAAATTATCAATAGTTATGTGGAATGTGAAAATTAGATCCTTATATTCAAAAACTTATTCCCAGCTCTTCTTTATTATTTCTTAAAGAATTATAGTATTTGTTTTTCGATTAAATATTTCTAAACATTTTTCTTTCCGTGTAAGAGCCATTCTCTCTCTCTCCTAATTCACCTTAATTTGCCATCATAATTTTTTTTTTTCGCTGCGCTCACGAAGCCTTCTGACGAAATGTAAATTTGTTGGCCCTGAGCGGAGCGGCAGTTGGAGTTGGCAACAAAGTTGCCTGGCAATATCCTCCTGCTCTCTTTGGTCTTCCCAATCAACTTGTTAAACTTTTGCTCTTCTCCCCATTCCTCCCTCTCTCATGGAATTGGCCATGTGCGAAATGAAATGCATGAACACGAGACGAGCGAGAGTCGACGGATGTCACTTCAGCGAGAAAAAAGGAAAGGCCACGCACGCGCTTTTTCACTTAGTTTTCAAGGGGAGTGTATGTGTGAGTGTGGAGTGTATGAGTGTGCGTGTGTCTGTATGTGTGGTGTGGGAAATTTGTTGATTAAACTTGTGCAGAACTTTTTAATTGCCTCGATGTAGTCGCAGACAGAGGCTATATGTGGGATATATATTTGACTTTGAGCCCGGAGGTGAGCGAAATATGCAAACAGAAGAGAGGCGCCCAGACTTATGAACAGTGGGTGCGGAAAGTTTACTGACAGGCTGACACGCTTTTTGTGGGTCTCATAATGTATGATGTGTGTGTGTGTGCCTGCATAACTCTCTATATATCATTCGTGCATATTAGAAAAGTTTCTGGAGGAATGTTTTAGGGGGAAAACTGTAAGTACTTGAAATTAAGTGGTATCTGAGCTTATTAAAATTAAAATTTGTTGGATTGTTTAAATTACTATTATTAAGTTGTTTTTGAATTTTTTAATATATTCTGTAAATAAAAAATTAGGTACTTTTTTTTGCCTCAGAATAAACCACAAAAATGAAATGTTTGCCATAATTTTTATACAACAATTTTCTAATGATTCTCCTCCATTAACTTTTGATTAATACCAATTCCAAGAAGCTTCACCTTCTCGTAATTTATTAAAAAAGTAAGCATACACGTGTCAGTTTCCAAAACTCGACTATAAAATGACCACTTACCCCCGCTTTTTGTTATACAACAAATCCAGCGACCTTTTGACCGTTTCAAATAAAGTTTAATATTTAATAATCCGCTTCAGCGCACAGCCAGGTCCAGACCCAGGTCTTCCATACGATTTAGTTGCACCCGAGTAATGATCTATGGCGCCTTAAGTCAAGATTTATGCCCTCGACCTCGACGATTGGTATAATATGCAAAAGGAGGGAAAGAGGGGCATCGGGATAAAATAAAATAAAACCAAATAAAGTGAAGAAGCAGCGAGAGCAACAGCCGAGAAGCCATAAAGCCAAAGAGGCGAAAACTTTTATGCAGAAGTCGGGGCGAGCGCCTTTTTTATACAATAAAATAAATAAAAGGAGACAGTGGAAGTTGGCGAGTGTGGGAGGAGGCATAAAATTGTATAAATTTATGAGGGGACCCAGTTTGGAAGTCCTAACTGCCTTCGATGTTGGCTTCTTGTTTTTTCGGCTTACTTGTATATATTTTTTTCGTTTCTTTGTAGAATTTAATTGGACATTATATCGCATATTCTTATATAGGCAAAATCAATGCCTGGCCATATATCAAAAGGGGGGAGGCAGAGGTACCAAACGGTAATGGCCAAAAAAGCTTTGCCATTGTCTGGGCTAGTTGCCTGCTCTTCCTTTTGGCTTCGATTGTTGCTCTTGGCATTATTTATGGTTACTTAGAGCCTCGGCTCCCATCTCGCCGCCGATCTCCGCCGCCACGATGTGTGAACAAGAACCTATATCTCCCCGCCATGGGAACGGGAACATCTGGGAAAATGGGAAAAATCGCACTCGGGAGCTCTGCCTTACCAACTTCCTTCTCTTTTTTTTGGCCTAATCACGTTTCTTTCCAACGCTTATTTTGCTTGATAAAAGTAAAAAAAAAAATGGGAGATTTTACTATGATGTCAAACAACTCATTCAAATGTAATAATCGGATGAAATTTTCTCCCACATCAGCTGACACTTCTTCGGGTTATTACACAAGGGAAAAGTGTGTGAAATTGAGCAGGAAAATCGTTATTACAATGCTCCTTAATATAAACTTAAAAAATTCTTATTTTTTACTACAAATGCTATAATTATTTGTGTTGTGTTCTTGCTAAGTAAATAATTATCCTTAATTCCTTTCAGGCTTTTAATATTTATTTTTTGTGGTTGTAAGCATTTGTAATAAGGTCTTTAAACAATCATTTCGATGATAAAACCTGCAACATATTCCAAGTCTAAGCTATTTTTCTTAGACTGTTAATACATGTTTTTAAATTAAGAATAATAAATTATAATTGTACTCATAATTTCTCGCAGTGCTTTTGTTATATCTCCATCTGTCCAGCTGGGCCAAAAAGCTGTCGCATCTAAAGTGCTTTATCTGCTCTCTATTGTGTTTGGGTACTGTGATGCAAGTCAATGCCACTCCCACCCAGTTTCGTCTATATATATATATATATATAGATATATATAGATATATATATTTATGCCCACGGTCGACTTAACTGGCGCCCAGTTTTTAAATCGGCTTAAATTATGAATGGCAGAGGAAATAAATGCCGAGAAGCAGATGTGGAATGAGCCAGAAATGGTCTTTCCATTATTATTATTAAGATGTTTACTTTGGCGACTAAAAGCGAGGACTTGACTGGAAATTTTCCCAAGACTTTGATAAAGTTGCTATTTGACTGAACATACAAAAAGGAGGAAATATTTAGCAAAGAAGTTGTCTTTATACAGTTTTTGTTTATTATTATATTTAAGAGATTATGAACCAATTAAAAGGAATGTAGAATATAGAAAAGGCAAACTTACCCTCAAAAATATTTCAAATACTTAACCTCTTAATTGTCCTCTGTTCCCCTTAAAGAGCGACCTTCTCCAGAGTCATATGTTTATCTGGGACCCTGGACAATAATGCCCTTAGCATTAGATGGGAATAAATGCTGGACCCTAATTAATGTTGACATGGGATATATATTTTTCCGACCCAGCTGCCCCAGCTTAAGCTCTTCTGTCCACTGTCCCCAGCTGAAAATATGCCAAAGCGAAAGGGAAATAAAATAAAAATCTGCTAGATTAGTGCGTTAACAAGGAGTCATCATCGGTGGGAGCAATGAAATGTCTACCCTCGTCTTTGGCCCGAAGATTATCAGCTTCGTTTAATGGAGAATTTAATTTCGTGCAATTTTTCCTTATGGCTCGGAAAATTTGCCAAAAGCTCAACCTCAAGAACAGATTTTCCGCCTCGCTCTCTTACTCTCTTTTTTCGGTTATAATTAATTTCGAATGTCAAATTACGGCACGACTCCTCTGACAGGATGACAAGTGAAACTTTATACACATAATTAAATAATTTTCTTTTCACGTTCTCGTTTTTCTTTTTTTATTTTTTACTTTCTGTGTGTCACTTTTTCGCCACTTCTCTTGGGGTGGAAGGTAAAAAAAAAAATAAAATTTTTAAGTCGTGGAGGTCTTCACCTGGCTGGCAACTTTACTTGCATAATTTACAATTCTTTTCAGTTGCTCCCTCCGTTCGCTCTCATAAATTAAGATGAATCATGAAATAATAAAAAGCGAAAATGCGTCAACTAATTAAAATGGCTGCCATAAGGTCCGCGGAGAGGGGATTTAATGTGCAAGTTAAAGACTGAAACAATGACAATGCACTGAAAGTGCTTAATGAAAGGGAAAAGCTGCACATAGACATGAAGGTGACTTTACAAAAGCCAAGGAAATATTAAACTGAAAAATACTCTGTTTAAAAATATAGAAACAATCAAAATATATATCATTTATATTTCATTTACAAATATTATTACAGTGTAAACCTTTTTTGTTATTGTTATATAATGCCTCAACACTTTCGTTTAAATGCCTGTTTATTTTTATAAGCCAGACCAGAGATCGATGCTCATTAATTTCCATGCCTGACAATAGCCGCCTCCTTTTTTCCATTAATGATATTTTCATTGTGAGCGCATCGCATTTTCCACGAATTAATTGAAATATGGCCGGAGATGCTGGCCGGCCGATTGAAAGGGAAAATTTGTGTTGCGGCATCTCGCAGGAGCATTGTAATCGCCAGAACAAAGGACACATAAATCTGCCCGCTCAAGGAATGCAAGCCGTATTCTTTTCGGTTTCGGTTTCTCGGGTTTGGGTTCTGGTTTTGGTCATTTAATTTGCCCCCTGACTCTGGCTCCGACATTAACTATGCCGCCTTCTTGTTAACTCGACCAAGAAGAGCCACAAACGAAAAGAAAAAAAAGAAGAAACACAAACACAAAAATGTTGGTAGTTGGTAGTTGGTAGCATTTTGCATACAAGTTGGCTTACGTCCTGGCCATGGCACTCCACTTAAAAAATCGTTAAGCATAAAAAACAATAAAAATAAATACCTATAAACACTTAAAATGGCAGAGAAGGAGAGTCCAAAGAGTACATCAGGCAGTAAATGTCCGTTGTCGAGTTGGCCAACTTGGCCAACTTGGTTGTAAATGTCAAGCAAATTTGGCTCGCTGCATTTTCCATCTGTGTTTCCTCAGAAGCTTTGTGTGAGTTGCTGTTTTAACCCCCTTCTGCCCCATTATTCTCGGGGGTTCAAGGTGCCATTGTGGGGGAAATGCGATGGCGATGCATGGAAGAACAAGTTGTGGCGGCAAATAAATCGATAAGTGAATAAACAAAAAACAGCTTAAAGCGTGCGAAAGTCAAAGTTCATACAACACATGCAATAAATAGCATTTAATTTAAGGGAAAATAAAACAAAGTAAAGGAAAGCTTTAAAATTAAGCAAACTTCAATAAAATCACTACTCAAATCCCTGCTAATTAATATGAATTGACATTTTGTACCACCTCTAACCTGCTTTTCCTTTATTTTCATCTCATTCCAGGTATGTAAATTCCACCGCCGTTTGACCCTTGGACAGTCAAGTGCCTCGTTCTTCCTCCCCAGAGACTTTGCATTGATTTATGGCACTACTCGTGGCTAATTTGCCATAATTAGACACAATAAACACACAAATACAAACACAGGCAGGCCATAGAGCACTAAATATTTATATATATAGATATATATTTACTGGTTAAATTGCCAACATCGATTTGCACTCGAAATCCCTCTTAGCCGGCACTCACTTGACATTGCCACAAATGGAGGCAATTAGAACGGTCGGCAGCTACTCTTGGCCAGATTTCAGATTTATGAATTAGTTTAAAATGCAATACTGGCAGCTCCCTCTCTGCAATTATGCCATAAAGTTAATTTTACTTTGATTCTGCTGAATAGCCGCTGGCCCTGCCACTATAACTATATAAATTTAACCATAGACATTAAAGGAGCTACAGCTAGAACCCTGTTGTAAGGGAAACCGGTTAAATGGGGAGTTCAGTGAGGAAAAAAACGTATGAGAAAATTATCGAATTAAAGAGAAATGTAAGGATTTATAAATGATGTTCTTGAGATAAGTCAGTAAACTTCTAAATTAAATTTACTCTGCCTTTTTGGCTACATTTATCATATGTAAACATTACACAAAGTATGTCAAATAATTGCTAATATTCATATATATTTTCTCTGAGTGTATTCCCCCATCATCAAGCTCAATCTCGGTCTGGGGCTTGGGTCTCAATTCCATTTGCAGACTGCCGGCATCTGAAGTACGGCGCTTGCCAATGGGAATCTCTCGCTCTTCCAATGTCCAACCGCTCCTCCATTGCTGCTGCTGCTGCTGCTGCTGATCCCTGCTCCCAAATCCCTGCTAGCCAGAGAATCCAAGCTTCCCTCTTCTGCCCCCCCCTCTGTCAGTGCTCCTTCACTCACTCAGCCCACTCGAGTTGGTATTCTAACGCACTCGAGACTCGAGACTGGTTTCTCAAAAAGCCACTCGAGCTGCCCGTCAAGTGTCTCCGTGTGGCTGGGCTGCCTGTCAATAGACATCTTGCCATGACTTGTGTAAAATATATATCTACCCAAAAATCATAAAAAAAATAAGAGCTCAGCACTATATACACACTCACTTGAAGAAATCATAATTATTGCCAGTCAACTTTTTTTGAGTGGCCGCCGCGCCGCGACTGGTTCATAAATTTACATAAAAGATAAACACTGGCATAGGAATTATATATCTGTGTGAGCTGCATTCGGTGATCCGATCCGAAACGATCTGAAAAGATCTTGGCGCTCCATTAGTCATATTTTGGAATGGTTTCGGACACACATAAATTGCCACGATGGTTGAGAGATCGCTTACCGAATTCGAATTTTATTTATGTTGTCGTTTTCGAGAGGAGATATTATTTACTTATTTTATAAATTAGATATTGAGGTGGAAGGTGACGTAAGATTAAAGCTTAATTTCAATTTTTAGGTGAAGAAATTTAATTGCAAATAAATATTGTTTTTAAAGGAATTTTAAATACATTTTGCATATATTTATAGCTTTTCCATATCATATTGTTTTTATATGAATTTCAAATAAATTTTGCATATATTTATGACTGTTTCAAAGTATAAATTAAATTCCTAGAAATGAAAAGCATTTATTTATCTACAAAATATAAATCAATACATTTTAGAAACTGTTTTTATTTAGAAACAAATATACTACCAATAGACATTAGCCATTAGAAAACACAATTAAAAATGTATACGTAGATACAAGTTATAAATTTGATTAGTGCAAATATACATCAAGAAACATTATTACCCAAGATAAAAGCCATTAACAATTAAAGTTTTTGTTCAACTAAATTATGCAAAATAATTCACGCAACTTTATCAATAGGCCATTTATGACCCCCTCGTCCATTAAGACGCCCATTCAAATAAATCATAAATGTTTTATATTTTTTTGGTCGCATTTTTGTTTTATGTTTCCAACGATTTTGAAAGTGCGTTTCGCATTACCGGTGCAAAGCTGAAATCGAAACTCGGCGGCACACATGGCGCAACATGTGGCTAGGTGGCGACCAATTAAGCGACTACCCACCTAGACGGCACTATAGTGACTCCAGACTCCGGACTAACCCCAACCCAACCCCAATCCGAAGCCAAAGCCAATCCTAACCCAACCCAAGCTGAATGCAGCTGTAAATCAACTTTGCAGCTCTCGAGAGCTCGGGAGACATGCGTGGCAAGAAAGCCAAGTGAAACATACATAAATTAACATCAATAAAGCCAGCAGCGGCTCAAACTAAAGTCGGCTTATGAATACTGGATATATGCATTTATATATATATTCACATATAGATGCATACGTATCTTTTTTTGCACTGAATGCATATAAATCATTTTTAATGGCCAGATGTGAGAGAGTCGAGGGCCCTTGTGCATGTTGGACATGTGTAGGGTCCGATATGGAAGTTGCTATATAGCTATACATATATATTTAAGATCCGTTTAGGGAAGTCATCTGTCGGATGATTTACAAATTTAGATACCATTTTTCACTCTAGCCAAAAGAGAAATATGCGCCTTTTTGGCTTGTTACTTTTTTTCTTAATTTTTCTCAATATGTTTTTTTTTTTTTTTTGGCAAACACTTGCTAACAACTTGGAGCCGGTGCGTGGCTTTGGCAGAGTGTCTGAGTACCGTTAACTGCAACGTTTAGATACAAATGCCGAGATAACAAATCGTTGTACAAGCGTCGCCAGTTTTCCTTATTTTCCGTGATTTTCTTTTTCGATTTCAAGTGAAAAATTGCTTGGCTTGATGCATTTGTTTGGCTTCTTTTTGATTTGTGGCGGCACTGGGGAAATTATTATTATATAAAGTATTTAACAACAAAATAAAGATCTTAATGGTCTTATTAATATCCTGAAATCCTACTTGAAGTCGGAAAACCTTCGAGAAAATCACTTAATTAAAATCCACAATAATCTTTATTGCATCAGAAATATAACCATATTTATATGACGCTTCTAGATACATAAATATCTTTGAGATTCTTTTATTTAGTAATAAAAATAGTTTAATATACATTTTCTCACACTATTCTAAGACTAAAGTCACTGCCTTTCCGCTCAGTGATTGTATCTGCATCTGCACCATTTCAATCTTTTCATCTGCATCTGCAGTTGTCCATCACTTGTCCTTCTCACTCTTTCGCCCAAAACTTAGATGGGTGAAACCTCCATCTCTCGCAGACATTTTCCCCATTTTCTTTCAATTTTTTTGTGAGCGACATTTTGACGCGACCATTTCATGTGCAATTCGGCGCTAGCTTTTGAGTTTTTCGCTTCTGACATGGCCAAGATGGCAAAGTTGGTCATGGAGGAGCTACGGCTGTTACTCGCTGGCTTTGCCCCACCTGTCGGTCTGTCAAAAAGGTAACTGGCCCACCTGACAACGGGAAAAGCCAGCTGATTAACTGTACTTGGTGAATTGTCAACATGATGTGCTTGAAATGTGTTATTCGAGCTTTATACATGCTTCTCTTAAATATTTAGTTTAAAGTTTAGTATTTGTAGCAAACTTTAAGGTTATGCATAATAGATGCTGCCTTTCTTGTCCACAACATTAAGGCTGTAATAATTTTCAATTATCTCCCTTGGAGTCCTGTGGAATTACCAACAAAGCCTGACCCAGAGGTCAGCCTGTATCAGTCCCTCTGGCCCCTTAGATGACATCAAACGCCCCTTCGCTTATCTCGCCAGCTTCCGTAGAGCTTCATTAATTTTGCAGGCACATTAACAGTTTCATTATTGCTTCTGTCTGAGTTTTTGAAAGGAGCAGAAAGTCCTCTAGAGTGATTTTCCTTCTCCTCCTTCTCCCCTACGTTCAACATCAATCTGGCCAAAACTAATCATTTTTAATAACCAATAATTTATTTTTAATCAAATTTTAATGAAAACTTTGCCGCCCCCCAAAAGCAACGCATGAAAAATTCAACAAAACTCAAGGGGGAACTACTGGCGTCTGGCGGATGGATGATGATGGCCAAGGATATGGTAGCTGAAGTGGGTTGAACATTTTGGTCGAAAAGACTTTCTGTGGGCCTTGTCATGCATAAAAATTAGAGTAGAACAGAAGCCACTAAAGGAGGAGCAGGTTGAGGCGTGGCACGAGATTGAGCCGAAGATTTATTAGGACCGAGATTGAAGGAGCCAGAGATGCGAGCTTCGCGATAGCCTCGAACGAAGGTCGTGCAGAAATCAAACAACCCACCCGACAACGCCATCAAACTTGGATTTCTTCTTTTGCCTGGAGTACCAGTTTGAGATGCACTGAAAAAATAGCAATATCATCAGAATTTTAACGGAAATATCCTAAATATGACTTCGTTTTCATACGCAGTGGCACACATAAGTTAAGAACTTATTTTGTTAACTGAACAAAGCGATATCATGGCTTAATACGAACAAAATCAAGTTAATCCTTGTTTTAAACATACATTACTTTAATTTAAAAAAGTTTACAAATCATTTTAAGAAAAAATATAAAATAAGAACATCTTCTATAATCTTACTTAACAGCTTTTAAATATGTTGAAATACTTACGAGTTTTGTACAAATATATTAATTTTAATTTTAACTAAATTTACTTACCTCACATCCAAATTTCTCTTCGTGCATGTATGGACAACGAGTGCGACGCCTCAATCGCTCGGCCCCTTGCCTTAATTAATTTTCCTTTTTGCCGCCGTTTGGCTTCTGGTCCCTTCATTTCCCCCCTTCTTTTTGGCTGGACCAAAAGGGTTACACAGCTCATTATTTTTGCCTTCCGCCACCTCCCGAGCATCCATCTTGAGCTGCTTCAGCATCGCCCCGTTGCCATCTCATCGTCCAGCGACACTTGCAATTGGGATCGGGATCGGGCTGTGGATTGGGAATAGGATGAGTCCCTGGGACTGGGACTGGGACTGGGATAGGGATTGGGATTGGAACTGGGGACAGGAGTTGGGGATCTGTGCAATTGCTTTGATTGCCCACAGCACACCGCCGAGGACTGGCAGGATGGCAGGGAAAACTGTTACTGTGGGCGCAGTCCAGTCCCGGGAGCTAAGAACAAGGGCGTAGTCACGCACGAAAGGTGTTCCCGTCAAGGGGCTTATTATGAGAGATAACAAATTAATACTTTTGGAAAATCTTATTGAATTATTACAGAACTTGAGCTAGAAAACTAGCAAAGAAATCTGGGTTTTAAAAGAAAGAGTCTGTAGATTAATCCAATAACTTGTATAGCTTTCCTCTTAAAGCCAGTTTTATACTTTTATATATTCTTGAAAGTTATTCAAGTTGTTCTACAAGCATTGTCAATCGCATTCCACTTAACACGATGACAAAAGCCCCCAATGAACATAGCCTCAGCCCCTGGCCAGCACTTTTACCCATGTTTGGTCATTTTTCTTGCGCCTCTCCGCTGTTTTTCTTAGTTTTCTTTTCTTTTTAGCCTGAAGTCCAGGCGATTTGCCATTTAGTTGCTTGTTCTTGGGCCTTTTTGCCTTTGCAGCGGCATCTCAAAAATGTCGCTGGTTAACTTGCTTTCAGTTTACTTTGCTTTTCTTTTCTGCGGTTCTGTCCGTGGACTTTGATTGTCGTCTCTGGACCTGGACTTGGCTTGGACTTGGACTTGGACTTGCAGTTGGTTTTGGAAAAGAGGAGGCCGAGGCGAGAGCCGCCCACTTGCCACTGACCAGAAGATGGAGGCTGGAGATGATGATGATGACAATTATTGCCACTGCAGTGGCTTCCTTGCCAGCAAGTCTCCTGCCATTGTCATGGGATATCTCTCGGCCTTTGGGTTTTTTTTTTCCCCCCTTTATTCCTGCAGTCCTCCGCCATCGCCTCCTTCACTTTACGAACAAAAGTGTCGTCTGGCCGGGGCCACTTTTTATGGGTTTGGAGGTGGAGATAGAATGAGGGGGAAAAACCGCAGACTAACCGCCACTTATTACTATTATTTTAAGCAACGTGCAGCGATGAGGCAACAATTATTTCCCCGACGCCAGACACAACAGAAAAGAGCTTAAACAGTCGGCAAAAGTTAGGGATATATATTAAAGAGTTATTTTTAGAGATAAATAAATATGACTAGTCATTGTAGATAATATTCAGATACTCTTGTGATTATTATATATTTTTTAGGGTAACATATTTATAAATTTGTGATAAAATTCCTATTCACTTTTCTCTCAGTGACTTTCGCGTTCCATTTCATTTTTCGCTCCATTTCTCTCTCTTTTTTTTTTGCTGGACAAACGTGACAAGCAATTAATTAAAAAATTAAAGAGCACCGAGTGAGGGAACTAAGCAATCTAGTGGTTCATTTCCGTTCCATCAAGCCGACATGGATGTCATTCGCAGAATAAAAAAGGAGAGGAAAAGAGTGCTCCTTTCTCCGCTTATCTGTGTGTGTGTGTGGTCAAGTTGATAATTTGCCAATGAGGCACATGGGAAATGGCCAAAACATGGCCAGGGCTCATATTAGGTTGGCTATTAGGCCATAACCATATAGAGCAGCAATCGGGCCAGAAGCCGGGACAAGTGACAGCTGTTTGAAGATGACGGACAACATTTGAAGTGGACGATGGTGATGTTGTCGTCGTTGTCGTCTGCAACTAATTTTGTGGAAAGATGAAGCAAACAAGCCAGCTGCTGCTGCTGCTGTGACTATTTTTGTGCACATTTGATGTACTTCCCCTTCAGCAGATCGCTGAATTATGAGCAGGAGGAGCTAGAGGAGGAGTAGTGGCACCATAGCTCATTACAAGCCACTAAGTGAGTCGAGCATATGCTAAATTGTGGCCAAGATGAAGAGATATTTCGGGGAAGCCAGAAGAGAGGGAGATGTGGCAGCAACATCAAACAAGGCCCCAAAAGACAAAATTTCCAATGAAACGAGACAAAACTGGCAAAATGCGAATCAACAAGGGGGAAGGAGGTTCAAGGGGGCATAATGGATGCAGGCAACAACGGCAAACAAGCGAGCGAACGTCGACAACATGGCTCAAATGTCAGGCAATGGTCAACGGCTGTTCCCTGAGTTATACTCCCTCCCCCCTCAGGAGCCCCTCTTCCACTCTCGTATCTATTGTCTGGTTTTTCCTACTTTTTTTTGTTGTTGTTTTTCTCGTTGTGCCTCTGCTGGTTTTGGCCATATGTGTCTGCGAGACTCGGAGTCTGATGTGAATGTTTAGTCAGTTCTGGCCATTTTACATGCATGCCCTCTGTCCCCTGCTCCGGCATCCGAAAAACAGGCAGCTTCCGCCTGACCAAAACGTAACATTTTTCGGTGAGTTCGAGTTCGAGCCATTGATGACGGGGGCGTGCGTCTCTCGAATGCAAAAGATGTCTCGTTGCAGGCAAGCAAACAGCAGAGGGGAAAATAATAGGATTTACAGTGCAATCAAAATAAAATACGTAAGATACTGCAGGATTAAATATTAATTATTTTAGGTAAAACCAAACTACATATCCTAAAAGAAAAAGTAATCTTATCATGACTTCTTTTGTATGTAGCCCCAAAAAGTAGGCCACGCTTTTTGTCAGGAAACTTTAATAACAACTTTTCGATTATAATTTTTGTAAATTATAATAATTAATTCTCTAAAAAATCCCCTCTAAGATCTCATTACTATATTTCTACCCCCGACTGTCCACACCCATAAATGTGTGCTTGTTGGCGGCAGTCAGGTAAGGGTCATAACTTCTGCCATAGATGGGCATTAGGTCTTGATTGGTGGATGCGGGGGATAGTAACAATTGAGGAACACACAGTGGGAACACACACCGGCAGTCCAAGAAAATTTGCATGCAAGGACAACGTCATCAGGAGGCAGTAAGATGAGAGGACCGGACCGAAAGGACAGACAATTGCAGGAGCTGGAGAAGGGAGACTCAAGTAGCAGCTGCACTGGACGCTGATGGGCGATGTATAACAGTGTGTATAACAGCCAGGGCCAGGGCAAATTTGTTACCTGTGTGTGGGGAGAGGGAAGTGGACAGGAGTTTTCCGGACAGGAACCGACCATTCCAAGAGCTGTCCATGACAGCTAAATGCAACATTGCGGCACGTCAGGTATAAATAATAGTTTGGTGAAAAGTTGACAGGTTCTTTTTTTGTTTGGCTTTCTGAAACATTTTAAGCTTAAGCTTAAACTGTGCCCTTTATTAGCAGAATTTGTTCTTAAAAAAGTTGGGAAAATATTTGGGAGATTAGTGTGAAATTTTGAGAGTTTTATTTATATTAATAGTAATGAATAAACTCATATTTTTCTCTACAAAAAGTACTAGAGAAAAATGAGTAATTTAATATTGTATAATTAATAATAAATGACAAATAATAAAACTGTTTTGAAAAGTTTTAATTAATAATAAATGACAATTAAAGCAATGAAGTTATAAAAACTATTTAAAATTCCTACACTCCCTGTTACATTTATTCTACAAAACGCCAAACATGATTTTTTATTGCCTTTTTTTCTCAGCTTGTTATGACAGTTTCGCACGTTTGCTCAACTGTCTGTAAATTGCACTTAATTCCATGAGCATAAAATCATAAGCTTTAGCTTGGGACATACGCCAACGCTCTCGGTATAACTCCCCCGATTTCCCCCGATTTCCCCTTATTAAATTGGTAGTTTTCCCCCCACGACAGACATTAAGTCCCCGTATTTATGTGTTTAAAGCTCGGATTCCCTTGGCAGCCGCCGTCTTAACCTGGTTACATGTTAGTTGGCTTTATGCCTTGGAATTTTTATGTCTAATGCATGCAGAGGGCTGACTCTTGGTCCCCCCTCTTGCTCCATTTCCCTGCTCTACAGATTCAGGCCTGTTTATTAGTAGTTGGCCACCTACAACTACAATTCAATGCACAAAGAGAAAACTAACTATTTCGGAAAAACTTTAAAGAAAAAAAAATTGATAGAATTGTTTGAATGTTTTTTGATCAATTTTCAAACCTTTGCAACGCTTAACTTATGAAATAGGTTTTATCAGAAATTTTGACAGAGCTTTTTCTAGGACCTCTCAGATTTCTAAATAAATAGTATCTATAATTTCTTCCTCTGCACTTTCGAATACATAGATATATGGTTCCTTTCAACTGCGGTTTGCTATTTTCCTTAAGCATTTTTATGCTTTTTTTCGTCTTTCTTCCGCTTCGCTTTCGGTTTGTCATAATTTTTGTTTATTTTCCTTGCCACCCGCCGTCATTCTTCGTTTGTTTGTTTGTTGAGAAAACAAAGCTAATAGAGGGGCTTCCTATGGGGGGAGGAGAGGGGTGACCTATATGTATATATCTTCAGGCCCGGTCCCGGCACAGCTGTTTTTATGCTCTTAGCCTTATGTCGAATGCCTTTGTGCGATTTGCTCATCTTGCCAAACTAACAATGGCCGCCCGACAATTTCTGTGTTGTTTGTTTGTCCGGGTAAACTTTTCAAAACTGTTTGTGTTCGGTCAACATTTTATATACATTTTCTATTTATACGGCTTTCCAGCCCACCTTCTCGCAGCCACTTGAGTTAATTTTCTGCCCGCATGGAGATCTCAGTCGGAAAAGTCGGGGCACACAAATTGATTAAACTGTCAAGTGACTTTATAACTGACAGACAAACGGAGGGACAGCGTTGACATTTCGATTATTAATCATTTGCCAATCGTGGCGACAAATACACACACACACACACACAGAGGGGAGAGGATGCCAGGAAGGCGGAGAAGGACACAGATAGCGAATATCTCTCGCTACCATCAATGCGGGCCAAAGGCGGCTTTGACAGCGAGACAAATTGCATAATCAACTCGGTGAAGGGGCACACACACCGAGGAAAACAATCGAAGCAATTAGTTATCGATTAAAAATTAAAGTAGGTGAAATAAGTTTATATTAGAAGAAAAGGAGGTATCTTAAAAGATTTAATGTATAATCTTGCGTTTATCATATTTAAGAAGGTTAAAGAAAATTTTTAAAGATTTAAAATACATTTTAAAGTGTGTCAAAAGTATGTTTTTATATGTATTTGAATTTATTTTTATTTGAATTTAATTATAATCTTATTTTAATTTAAAATTTCAATGCTTTTGACCCTTATTTCTGATAATTAAGTTCTCTTTACTTTCCGTGTAGCCCCATAATTAAGCCAGCAGCCAGCACCTCATCATCGAACAGCTTACAAGGGTCTCTCAATTCCGACTTTAACCCCTGCCCCCTCTCCCCTTCCACCTCTCTCTTATTAACTTTTACGCAAATGAGCCAAAAAACTTTTGTGTCAAAAACTATCGACGAAATGGCAGTGGAGAAGCCACCTGTTGGCGAGAGGAAAAGCGGTCGGGAAAAGTTGAAAATGTAAATGGGGGAAGCAGCACTACTAAGTTCCTCAGTTAGTTTTACAGCTTTGAACTTTTGTGTCTGGCAATTGTGTTAAGTGCGTTTTGATAGTCCATTGAAGAGGTCGAAGTGAAATAAATGCAGTTGGCAAAAGGACTCTTCAAGGGAATAATAAAATGTATAACGATTCTAAGAAGCTTAAGAAATACTTTTTTTACAACTTACTTTAATAACATTATTCTGCTTGGCATTTTAAATTACACAAATATTATTTTAAAGCCTTTATGTCTGAGTTTTAGTTTCATAAACTACAAATTTCCAAAGCTGAAGTGGCAAACTGCAAACACGCTGCAAGCCCCTCGAAAGGCAGTCAAAGGAAAAGCGTCTCTGCCGGCTCTCAAAACTCCTTCAAATGGCAACAATTTCCTCTCGCTTTTCCGCTTTTCCGACAAAGCAGAACAACAAACACTTGAGATGTTAATTACACGTTACAAAGGAACAACTCGCAAAAGCGTGAAGGCGAAAAGGAAATCCTCAGGGTCTAAGCCCCGCTTCACTTGAACTTAATGAGCTCAGCTGCCGACTGGATTCGGAGATTTCTCCACTATTTCAACCTTGCCTCTCGGACACTCCCGTTGTGTCCATTTTCGGGGAGTGCTGCTACCCTATAATGACGCCACAATGTGAAACAAGGAGCGGAAGACCCGAAAATACTATAAAATTGGGAAGAGAGAAAAAAGCTGGCGAAGAAAAGCAGGAAAACCTAAACTAACAAGAACATTTTTGGAGGCTGACTGGGTGGCGAAACTTTTTCCCCCGCCCGAAGAGCGGTTTATAGTTACGACAAAAGCTGCTTAGAAAATGGGGATTTCCCGCTCCACAAGCGCTTCTCATAAGAACTTTGTTTACCTTTGTTTCAGTGTAAGTGTGTGTGTGCTTGTGTTTTTGTGGCAGTTACTCGTTAGTTGCACATTTTGCATTTTGTTGCCCTTTTTTGGTTCAGACTTTTGTTTGGCTTTCGTCCGTTTTTCCTACGGATTTTGTCCCGATCTCCTTCCTCCTCCAGGAGCCACAATCGCCTTGGCATTGTCTTGGCGCCTTCGGGGCGGGCTTTCCACTCATCAATATTGCTTATTTGCAACACGGGCTTTTCCTTGGGTTTTTCCCGCTCAACTCCGCTGACTATTGTTGTTTTGGCAGTTATTGTTTTTACTGATGCTGCTGCGGCTAACCAAGACACTGGAGGAAAATAAGAGCTGTTAAGAAGGAGTTTTGTCTTGGAAATTATATGTATTAATACTATATTTTGTAATAAACAAATTTAGGTATAGGTAGTAATTTTATAAAAATTAATTAGCTTTTAAAGTATGCTTATTTTTTCTCTCCCTGCAAGCATCCTTTTTCTGGCCGCTTTCATTCACTCGAGGATCCATGGGAAGTCTCTCCGAACAAATTGCATTCCCCTTTTGTTGTTATTGTTGCTTTTTGGGTGCTTCTTCTTCTTCTTGGTATTGTTCCTTTTGTGCGTTGATTTATGGATCCTGACACACATGTGTGTGGGTGACTGTGAGTGTGTGTGTGTGTGTATAAATTGCACTTGCAGGTCCTGCTGCACCTCCTCAGAGCATCCCTTCTGCGCATACAAATTGGTTTTAGTTATTAATGGTGTGTATAATTAAGCGGGTTGCCTTTTGTTTCCAACTTTGTCTGCAGTTTGTTAGAATGTTTCTTAATAATTTGTGAGCGAAGCATCCTTTGATACTCAAAGGCTAGCAGGAAGGATGAAAGAAGTTAGAAAGAGAGTTGCAAATTTTCCAAATAATTGAAAGCGAGAAATATAACTTTTGACAAGAGTAATTAAACTTGTAAATGATGCCTGTTAGGTCAAGTTTTTAAAAGTAAATTATAGTTTGTAAAGTGCAATTAAGAATTATTATTGTTATATTGTTTCATTAATAAATTAAACTTTTCTTCAGCTCATTTAATTATTAGCCAAAAGGGAGTCAAAACATCATTAGAGAAATCATTATCCTTGTTGATTTTTCGTCCAACTCAACATTTCTCGCTTTTTAATTTCAAGAAAAAGTAAGCTAAAAGCGGAAAGGCTCTACTTGTTTGCCTATCAATCAGAGTTCCGACCTTTCGGCCTAACAAATTCAAGCTCAATTGATACCCGAAACCTTTTTTTGAAACCTTTTTTTTTCGAAGACTCCTAGGAAATCTCATTACAAATGCAGGAGCCACAAAACAAGAAGAAATTTGTTCCGGTTAGCCAGGAAGTGGGAAACAAATTGTGCGACCTTTCCACGATATTTGTTATCATTTGAATTTATTTCTATTTGTGTTTACGCATCTGACGCCTTCATAAACTTTGATTTCAGACACTAAATGGTAAACAAATGTTGCCGAAGCAACTTTTAATTGAATGTGTACAAAGGGCTCTTGTTCGTTTGGAGCTCCCTGATAAAATATTAATAAATTTTCTATAGATGGTCGCAAACTTTTGTCAGTGCGAGGGCAACGGCGGGAACTTTTCTAATTTATTTTCCATATGCGTCTCCTTGCCTTGTGTTAATACATATTATATAATACTTGATATTTTTCTTTGGGGCCTGCCCCGCACTGCGCTTTTCGGGGAATTTTCGGGTGCCTCTTTGTTCTAAGACCAGCTCAGGATGTGGCGGCCAATGTAAGCAAAACTCTTGGGGGAAAACTCTGGCAAAAGTTTCCCAGCAGCAGCAGTAGCAGCAAAGAGGCAGTTTCCCCAAAGGGGGTGTGGCAACACAAAAAAGGGGATACCAGAAGGGGCGGAAAGCGGAGGCGGAAGGCACTGCTTACCTCGTGGGTCCCGACACCGCTGGTGTTGACTGTTGCGGCTGAACGGGAGCCTCGGCTCTGGCCTCTTATTTAGCCTTGGCCTTTGGTGTTTCATTTGGGCCAAAATCTGATTAAGTTGGAGAAAAGCAGGGAAAGGTGCCAGCCAAAAATAGACATGTTCTTAGTTAAGAGAATCCATTAATATAGTTAATCCTTGAAGAAGTTTGCTTCCTGAACATTAAAGTTAATTTTTATTACAATACCTGCATTGTTATATATGCAAATACTTACAGAAATAACACTTCCGCCCTGCCTTTAAACTTAATATAAATTTCCCGGGCATTATCTTCTCTCAAATGGGACATTATCGTTACGATCTCATCTCCAAGGCGACACCTAACAATTCACATTTAGCATTTTTCAGCACTCAACGTGAGTGAAAGTCAAGTGTTTTTTAGCGAGAGAACTCGGCGCCCCAAAACAATTTCGTTAAATGGAATTTCCCCTAATGAACATTTTTCTGTTGCCTTTTCTCTGCTGCCTGATTTTTTATGCGTGGTCGTGTCGCTGGATAATTGAGCTGAAGCTCAGGAGCACAGCACGCGACAGGCAAAGACGAAAGGGTTAAGGATGTGGAAAAAGGGTTTTATGGGTCAGCCACAGGAACCGCACGCAAACGTGGCCCAGTAATAAGAAAACGACCGAGGAGATTTATTTTCCGCTGCCGCTCCTCCTTCTTCTTGGCCCCCGGAAAAAAGGGAAGGATAAAAATTAAAATGCCAGCCGTAGCAAGGAAATAAATCTGATGATGAAAGGGGAAGGAATTAAAAGGATACTTAGGAATTATTTCAGGCAACAATCTGCAAATACAAGATGTTGGTATCAGTTTCCGTTTCCGGTTGCCAATTGTACATTTTATATTTGCATTTTAATGGAGGAAAGCTCTAGTTCCGGATAATTATATAAATAAACTGTAAGCCATTAATTAAAATATAACAACAAAAATACTACGACTTTTCTCCAAGCAAACCTCTTATTTTCTTAAACCATTTTAATTGAGTTTTCCCAAAAAAAAAAGATAGGGCAAAGAATTTCCATTAATTTCCTTTGCCGCTACCTTCATCATGCTATGCATTCTCTTCGATAAAAAATTCACCATATATCATGATTTATGTCAAAGGACACCCATTCCTGTGGGGACGCCATTCGCCTATTTATGGATCACACATCTTGAGCTTAACCCAAAGTTAACCCACAAGCACGTTCCAATTCCATTTCTTCCCCATACTCTCTCTCTCCCCCTCTCGACAGACCGCCACAAATACCAAAAACCGAAGCAATTTCATAAATTTTAATCCTTTTTTATTGCCCAGGTAGTAGCAGGAGCAGGACAAGCAAGACGCGCAGGGGGCGCGGAAAATGGAAAGTGAAATACACAAAACTCATTTCCGCAGCACGTGCGGCGGGGCTTGGTTAAGGGGGTGCCAAAAGAGACACTCGGCTGCTCTGAAAAAGAGAATGAAAAGCTGTGCTTAACCTCTCAGGAAAATTTACATAGAGAAAAAATTAGAATGAGAGGAGAATCAAGTGTAATAAAATTTAGGAGTGTGATACAAGTAATGAGTATTAAGATATGAGTAAGGAAAGCAAGCCCGGAAGGCTTTTGAGGCTCAGGAATATCTCATATCCCAATAATTAAATCCAAATAACAGTACAATATATATCGATCACTTACTTTTGCTCACCTAA
>VNJS01016845.1:0-17054 GCA_008042575.1 Drosophila watanabei | reverse complement strand
TTGTGTGGCCACAACTGAAATTCATGTGGCCCATAAAAAAATAAGCCCGACTAAAGGCAAGCCTACAAATGGCCAAAAACCCTCACTTTGTGTTTCTGTGTGTGTGAGTATGAGTGTGTTTTGGCCAATTGGAACAGAAAATTGTGAAATGGTTTTTGTGCTGCTTTGTGATTGCGGCGGCCCTTTTTTTTCCCTCGGATTTCAATGTAATTTGAACATGCAAACGGAGTGCCTAACTGCTGCAGTGGGGTCAGGGGCGTCGTTTATGGAAGGGTGCTAAAATGGAAGGAATAGGTCAGCAATTGGGTTTCATTTGAAGGGGTTATAATATCAGGAACATAAGGGATTTTATTGAATTAGTTTGATATGTATATAAAAGGGAGCTAAAGGAGCTCTTCTATAAACCTTATAGAAGATGAAGATTATTTCTAGGTTCTATCTTGGGATATATTTCTGTAAGGAACAGTCTTAAAGGCTCTAAATAATTTCCCTTTATTATAATATATCTAAAAATCTTTTTCTAGACTCTTTAACAAACTAATTTCTAGACTTCACTGCCACTCAATCAAAACTTTATAAACAATCTTTCAAACTTTCAGTCTTTGAGGTCAAGCTCTGTGGTCATGGCCTGTCATAAAGGGTCTTCAATCAAAAGGTTTCCCGTTTTAATTGAAACTGAAATTGATTTTCCACCCTGTCCAAAGCAATGGAGACTCCTCCCAATTGACTTTGATTAGCCGAATTAAACCGTAAATGGGATTCAATTTCTACACAATTTTCATGGATTAAAATGTTAATTCTCAAATTAATTAAATGCATTGGCTTTGGCTTTGGCTTCAATTTCCATGCTGCCATTCGTGGAACTTCAAAATATATATGTAGACGTCAATAAAAAAAGGTCGGAAAATGCTTTGAATAATAATCCCCGCAGCAGGGGGAGTGACAAATAAAAAAAAGCAAATCGTGAAGAGGTCGCAGCTGTTTTGACGCAGGAATAATCCATTAATTCAATAAATGTGTAGCGCGCGGGAGTTTCAGCTTTTGTTTTTGTCTTTTTTTTATATTGCTTACTTTATTTTTTTGTTTCCTCTCTTTTTGAAAGTCAAATATTTGTACAATAATTTGTGTAAAAATGGTGCAGCATCTGGTGACGAAATCAAAACCGATACCGAACCCAAGCCAGAACCCCGACCCGGGGCTAAGCGCTCCGGCAAATACCAAGAGGTCCTGCGCTATCTATCCTATCACCGGGGGGGAGGAACCCCTACTCGCTGCTCATTTTAATCTTTGATTTTCGTGAATATTGGCAGAGGACCCTGCCGACCCTCGACAGGAGCTAAGCACACACAGGACACAGCCGAGCCGAGGGCAGACACTGTTGGAAAAACATGGAAAATACTTGAAAAATTACTCACCCGCAGCGGCGGCGGCGGTGGCGGTGGCAGGCAGCCTGAATGACTGAATGAATGAATGAATGAAAATTTTTGTATGGAAAATCCTAGGGAAACTGGGAAACGTTTTAAGCAAACACACACACATGTGTACATATATGCGGAGGAAGTATATGCATTCGGAGCGGTGCCAGCGGGTGGCAGAGGAGCAGAGACCAGCTCAAAAATCAATGGGCTCAAAATATTAAAGCGCTCGATTTTCATGTTTTTCCCGTGTACAGAGAGGAGAGCCCTCCATCCTGGACCCCCCACACCCCCTCTTTATTACTTCACCCCCCTTCTCAATTTCCGTGTGTGTGTGTATGCTCCGATTTCGATTCGCCGTGCCCATTGCCATTCCGATTTCGCTTGAGATGGCTGTTTGTGCAATGGCAGGCAGCAACGGCTGCCTTTTCGATTTGTAAATTGGCACTCAATGAATCAATGGATTTCGCTTCGTTTTTAGTTCTGACCGCAACACGGTCGAGCGAGGGTGGTTTCTGGGATTTTAAGGAAGGTAAAATATGTTTTTACATGATAATTGCACATTAAATAGGTGTTTAGTAGAAGAAGGAGTGTCGTAAGTTGTAGTATTCGCATAGAGAAATTCGAACTTTTCTCAGAGTGCCTCTATAAAAAAACTCTCTCGTTCGCTACTGTTTGTACGTCGCAAGCAATCCAAGGTAGAGAGATAAAGAGAGCGATCTTACTGAAAAGTGATTCGCCTCAAGAGAGCGAAGAGAAAGATTGCTTAGAGAGAATATTGCAAAAGAGCGGTTGTGTCGTTTTCATTTTTCCTCAAGCAACCGTTATTTGTAAACTTTAAGTAAAATGAGACTCAGCCTTGTTTTATTTCGTTTCTGAAATGAGTTTCAAATACTAAATACATATACATATACATATTTTACTGACGCATTTTAAGTACCTACTAAATTATTGTTATAGACAAGTCAGGCATAAATAATAAAATAAATAAAGATATCCATTTCAAATCTTATATCTGTTTTGATTTTAGTTTTCCCAGAAATTATTCCATATTGAGCAACTTTTTGATCGAACCTTTTGCCATTTCCATATATGCTTCACATACAAATCATTCAAAGTGTTTTTTTTTTTCCTTTTTTCGCCGGCCTTTTCATCGAGTTTATATTTTTTCAACACTCTTGACGTTTTGAGCCTTTGCCGCCGCCACCGTTACCGCCTGCCCGTCACATTTGAGCGGAGATTTCAAGCAAATATTCCTGGCTTTCGTTTATAAAATACTTGACCTGCGGAGAAAAGGAGGCCAGACGGCGAAAAGTGCAGTTAGTCTGGTTTCTATATATCTCTCAGCGAGTGTTTTGTGGCATGTCCTTTCTTTGAGCCCGTGGCCGTGACTGTGGCTTCGCTTCGAGTGTCCTTCCTGCGCCTTTTGCCCTCCTCGAGAAGGAGGAACGTGTGGCATGCTCCATTTGTGCGCTGATATACGGAATTATGCTGAAATCACGTTCCCACACAAAAACACTCGGTGGCTGGGAAAAAATGTATAGTAGCAGCGTTAGGGTTAGGATAAGAGTTTTCCTCGACGCTCTATGCTCTGTGTGGAAAATCTGAGCTACCAAGAAAAGTGCTTCCTGCATAAGCGATTTTCCGTCGAGATTGTAATTGTGTGTGTGTACTGTATGGTCCTTGCTTTGATGTTGTTTTTGTTATTTGTTGTGTATTATTATGTTAGTGTCTTTGCCCTTTTTTGTATTTGGGAAATGCTTTCAACTATTTTTATAAAGCAGCCGGCAGGAGTGGCTCTAAAGTAGATAAAGAGGGAGCAGGAACATCCTGCCTGTTCTGTACATGGAAATCAATAGTAATTCCTTTGATCGATATATGTATGTTATGCTCCTCCTTGGTGATTCCGTAATTCGAAGAAAATTATATGACACGGAACACTGAATTTTTGGAAATGGGGAAAAAAGGAAATTAATTTGGTTTTCTTGCCAGTGAATTTTTAATGTAATTGCGGGGGTTGGTAGACAGAGAGGGCACTTGTCACAGGAATACCCAGTAATCAGGGGTTATTATGTCCCCCAAGGGAATAATTCATTAGAGCTGTGGTTTGTGTTTGTTCAAAACAAACCCAAGACTATGGAAATTCTTAACCAAAAATAGATTAGCCGCCTTCCCTGGACTACTTTAAAAGATAACCCCTGACTAAACCGCGGGTTCTTATTTATAGAAATCCAATACTTTAAGGGCCGCTCGTTAAACTTTAAACGTTTCCAACAAATTTGATCCGAAATCAATTTGAAAGGGGTTTTATTTTATATTTTTTCCCCGTGGCTTGTGGCTTGTGTGCAGCTCCAATTTAACGATCACACCTTCAATGGGAAGTAACTGTCACCTCATCTCCATCACAATGCGAGCTGTGAGTGACTTGGAAGCGAGGTGATTGGGTTAGAATTCCATCCGAGGGACGGACGGACGGACGGACGGATGATGCCAATCAATGGACACTTTTATTGCCGGCAACATTTTTCCTCGTGGCCCTCATATGAGAGAGTCTTCATTGTATGAGTTTCACTTACTTAGTTGGTGGCAGTTATACGCTGAGAGAAATTTATAAAAATGTTAAATTTGTATGATAAAGAAAAAGGAGAAGATATACAAGCAAAAAATGTGAGAAGCTATTTAATAAGTTAGAAAACCTTAACAGAACTTCAAAAATGAATAACTTGGTGTAGAAAATTAAATATATATTTCTCTGTGTGCACATTTTTTTCCCATGATAAATGGTGGGCGTGTGGAAAAATCAGGAAAGAAATCACCTCTCCAGGGGGATGATGATGACATGGCAAGTGACATGGCCAAAATCAAATCATTGTCTCTCAGGAGATAAGTCGAAAGTGGAAGTGGGAAGTCGTCGTTCTCCTCCTGCTCCTGCTTCTACTCCTGAACTCGCTTTTCCTCGAAATTAACTCGAGGAAAATGGAGAGAAAGGATGCTGAAAAATAATGGAGATTTATCAATCGCATTATCTAGCCATCAATCTTGTCACAAAACTGATAGATGAGCCATTATCTGACAAATTATCTGTCGTGCGTCGTGTGTGTTTGTGCGAGATGGGTTTGAGATTTACAAATTAGAGCCACTCGGCCCATAAATATTCCCCGGAAAACCGATTGATGGGTGGATTATCTCAAAGAAAAGTCAGTTGAAAGAATGGAAGGGGGTTGCTGCCCCTCAGCGTAATAAATAGATTCAAGGCTAGAAAAAAAATTTATAAATCAGGAAAGTGCATTTATTTTTAACAAGAATAAAAGGGGGATGACTTTTGAAGACTTTTATAGCGCAAAACAAAGCATTTGTATTCATAAATATTATAAATAATATTACCATTTATGGTGCTTAATAGCTAATATGCAAAATGATTCAGAGTAAAATTTATTTTCCATTGAAAACTATACCCCAGAGTTACCTTCACGTAATAAATAAATCCAACTCAACGTTGAATATATAAATTTAAAAAGTAATTTCATTTGTAAACATCCGCGGGAGGGCCGGTCAAATTTATGAGACGCCTTTTAAAGTGTTTTTCTCGCATCGAGAAAAACTAGCCATGAATATTCACGAATAATTTACAAATTAGCTGGATGGACTCCCCTGCTTTTAGTTCGTTCCATCTCTCAGATCCAATTTGTTAATGAAGTTATCAACGGTTCAAGTTAGTTTTCCGTTTTCCCCTGATTTGCATATCTCGAGTTGGAGAGCCCTCCTCGCAGCTCTTGTTTATGTTTATGGGGCTTTATAATCTGCTTTTATAGTTTGTTTACTTAATTTTCTGTAGCTTTTTGACATTTCGCTCCAAATTAAAAAAAAAGGAAAGACGCAGGCAATATTTTAGATACAGACTGGGGAAGGCAAACACAGAGGGAGCGAGTCTGGGCGCTGACATATAAATATTCCCATTGCCCAAAAACAATTCCCTGCTGCAGACAAATAGAAAAAATAGAAATAAGGGAAACAAAAGCTAAAAGTTTTGGGCGGAAGTGGCTGCGACGCCGAAACGAAAAACAAAAAAAATATAAAAAACTAAAAATGCAACGAAAACAAAAATAATAAAAGCAAAAAATGGTAGTACGAATATTGCTGTTCCAGTTTTCGTTTCTTTCTCTGCTTTTTTTTTCAGGACGAGTCTGGGGCGTGGAAAAGTGAAATGAAAATCCAGCAAAATATGCACATGAATTTAGTTTCAATTTCAAACAAATTGCCACAGCTTTAAGTGGAGAAAAATAAACAATAGAAAAATTATTATTAAAGCAAACAATAAAGCCGCGAAAACTACAAATCGATGATCAAATTTAAATAAAATGTAGAACGATCAAAATATTATAATAAATAAATAAAACTATCAAGCAAAAAAGAAAATACGAAAGACAAGTATACTTTTTACCTTTCAAAAGGAATTCAAAATAAATTCAGATTCCATATTATGGTAAATATTTTGCGTCCTATTTTATTTATTTAACTATTATAACTATTTTTATTTTTACTACTTTTCTTTACTTTAATTTTATTTTAGTGTATTTTCTTTCTCTGTACTTTTTTTTCGGAAATAAACGCATTTTTGTTACAATTTTCGTTTCGCTCTTTTGGAACTGTGATTAATTTTTGCCATGGGCATTTTTATTATTTCTTTGACGCTGACAACTGTCTGGGAGCAGCAGCCGCCGCCGAGGCCCGCCCCATTCATGGGACTCCCTAAGTGGCCAAAATGTTTCTGTGCCACGTTATTAATGATCAACAAATTCCCCTGGCATTTCGTTTCGTTTTTTTGAAGTTGACACGTGCGAGGAAAGGGAGGGAAGGGAAGGGCAGAGAGGAAACCGACACCGACACCGAAAAGTTAAAACTGTCCCTCGATCCACCCCCGGTTCCTGATATTTCTCTTTCTCTCCGTCTCTGTTTTGTCATGATCCAGTGCGTAGATTTAGAATCCACATGCCATTCCGCATTCGATGCCCATTCCCCTTTTCATGCCCTGTCGCCCTGCCTTCCCATTCCCATACCCATGCCCATACCCATTCCCTGCTATTCTATTCTCTTGTTGCGTTAGTGAAACGAAAATGAAATGAAATGATTTTGAGTAATTTATTTTATAGTCGCGCTGAAGTATTTATTATTTTGAAAAGCGCCGAACAATGCCATGATTAATTTCGCTGCATGTGGAGCATGGAGCAAGTGGCTGCCGGTCGCCGCCAAACCGCACCCTCGCCCAGCTCCGTTCCCCTAATCCCTTGGAAAATTCCTTGCGGCATCGAAAGTTTTTTTGGGCTGCCATTGATTGCCGAACATATTTGGGTTGCCGCTGTTTCTTTTCTCTCTTTTTTTTCTTGGGGGCTCTCTCGTCTGTGTAGCTGCGTGTTATTTATTCGATTTGATTTCTCCTCATACTCATTTTTTTGTTGTGCTCCTCCAGCAGAGGTTCCTCTCGATATAAGTACCTTCAAGTTACAGTTGAGGTGGAAAATATAGAACCAGGGTACCTAAGTTAAATCTTTTATCTATCATTATATATTATAATAAATAATTATTACTCCTTATGCTTTTGTGTTGGAGAAATTTCTTTAAAATATATATTTCACACGGAGAGATTCGAGGTCACGGTCGCCATGCAGCCTCTACATTGTCTAAAGACGTCTCGCATGTTTCCTTTTTAGGTTATAATTTTATTTCCCAAAAATAACTCCTATAAGCCATATTAAAACCAATCTACTATATTCATTATTAAAAAAAAATACACCTTATACCCCAATCTAATTCCCATTATGTTAGCTTACCACAACTGTATGTTGCTTTGTCGAGTTTTTTTTCTCTTCGTTCCCCTGGGCTATAATTCAGAATCAATCGTTATGCTTTTGGCAGCTTGCAAATTTTTCTTTATTATATCATATTAATTTTATGAGTCTTGTTTTCCTAAACCGCCCTTATCCCCTCATCCCCTGCCATCATCCCATCCCACTCTTGCTATCGTTTTCTCGTTGGTTTATTGCATTTAAAAGATATTTTTCATATCAATGAAGCTTCCCTCCACACACACACACACACACACAAAAGGGAAACACCAGAAAAGGAAAACAAAGGAAAAGGAAAAAAGTTTGCTAAATTTCCTAAAGTCATGCAAACATTTTTTACATATATCGATTTTTGTGCTGTCGACGACGAGGGAGTCAGTCGAAGGAGGTCGGTCTTGTTATGACAGGCTCAAATTGGGTGCTATCAAAATTATATATTATTTTGCATAATATCTTCTTCTTGTTCGGTCTAGGATAGGTAATTCGATGCGGCATGAATTTCATGTCCCACCACGATTAGGTTCTCATGGCTCCCTCACCTCACCCACGTGCCCCCCTTGAAGTGGGTGCACTCTCGCCTTCGAGGGGACCTCGACTTAAAGCGAAAACTTTTGGCGAAAGTTGAAACGATGTCTCATTTGTTTGGGGAGCAGAGAAGCACTTAAGCACTCTGATTGTCTGAGCTTTGTCAAAGGTGAAAGAGCAGGTGTTTTTCCAGGGGGTTTTCTTCAGCCCCGAGAACTTTCTACCGTTGCCCCGGCTTAATGCAGTCTGAAAGATTCTCCTTTTTGCTGAGAAAAAGGAGTTGCACTTGGAAAAATAATAAGATAAGCAGGGATATACTTTAGAAATAATACTTGTCTGCTGCCAAGAACTCAACAGAAAGCATTTTCCTCAAAAGTGTTTTAGAGTGCTCGGAGAGCTTAAATAATATTTTTCCAAGCATTGACTTCTGCTCCGTGTGGGACTACAAAAGGAAATTACCGACAGGAAGGAGGCGAAGGGCCAAAAGCCATGATGGGTGAAGGGAATTCCCTTCTTCGAGGTGTCGAACCATTTATGACCTGCCATAAACACGTGTAAATCCCGTTCATTATGGAAAAGTCACGATTTCTAGTGTCAATATCGTAAATACATAGACAACTTCGAACTCGGAGCGAGGTTAGAACTCCATTTGGCATTCCCAAATACCTACCCTCCGTCCTCTGCGGGGCAATAAAACCGAGAGAGAGGAACCCCCAATTGAAGCTCCCACATAATCGGAATCCATCTATATCTATATCTCTATCTATCCATCCAACCTTCCAGCCATTCGTGTATCTCATGCGCTACACTCGATTACCCCGCTCGACGACGATCTAATCACTTTGAGTGATGGCCACGGAGCACTGAGACCACGTCTGCCTTGGACTTGGTCTACGGGTATCCGTATCTCTATCCGAACAATTCCAGACGGACTATCTGTCTATCGCCTTTGCGTGTTCTGTTTGCATTTTACAAATGTCAACAAAGGCAAATGCACTTTGAGGTTCTATTAGTGGTCAGGAGGTGAGGGTTGATAACCGTGAAGGAGTACGGAAAGGTGGAGGCGGAGGAGCGCTGCATTTGATGGACAGCCGGGCAAAGGCGATAAGTGGAACCTATTGCACTGGCGACAGTCGAGGTGCTTTTAAATACACTGGAAAAAGACCCCTGAAATTAAATAATAAATATAATAAAGTATTGAATACAATTAATATTTATCATTAACCCAAAAATACTTCAAATAGATCTTTAAATATTTTGTTTCGTTAATTCCATAAGAAAAGTATTTCTTTCAGTGCCTTTCATTGGTGGTGGGTGGCTTTAAGGGTTTAATATATACGAGGATCCCCCCACCCAGCCAAGTAATCCATCATAAAATTAGTTTTGGCTGCCACAAAGTGCAACGAGAGCGCGAGATTTTCCAACCAAGATTATGAACAGAAAAGTTAAGCTAAGTTACCTTTCCCCGTTAGGCTGTAGGTGGGCTTGTATAAATATTAATTTAGAGAATTACCTGTAAGGTTATGCGCTGGGCAGGCATTGGACAGCCAGACGGAAGGGAACGGAACGGAACGGATGGCTGGCTGGATGTAAAGGTGGATTGGATGGATGATGTGGGTCAGACACGCTATGAGGTGGCACCAAATTTAACAAGAGGGGAGACTTAAAATTTCGATAGGAAATTTAAAGCCCTTTTAAAGCAAGCTATAAGAATAAAATGTACAGAGTTAAGAGAATCCGTAATGTAAGATACAAATCCCTTAGAAAACCCAAACCATCACAACCTAAACCAACTTAAACTTAACCCAAACAAACCCTCTCAAGCCCACACAAACTTTTCCCTTAACAATTTCAACCTTGACCTCGCACTCAAACACCACAAAACTTGACCTCACTTATGGCGGGCTGCCTTTTTATCCTACAATATCATCAATATTTGGGCATATCCCCAAAGTATCTTCCCTTCGGTATCCCCGCTTTTCAATTGAAAAATACCCCAGAGGAGAAGAGACCATCTTGATGTTGGCTCATGCATAATAATAATAATTTGCCAAGGGCCAAAAACCGAAAGTCAATCTAATGAAAATCAAATAAAATAACTCAGAAGGCAACGAGGGTCTAACGAGTGTATATTTTTCATATTTTACAACTTCCCCGGCAGAGGAAATAACAAAAGAACTTTATTAGAAGTCGGCAGAAAAGTCGCAAGTTGAGTTTCAGCTAATTTCGGACTTAATTTAGGTGAGCCTGTCAGTGCTACTCTTCCTTTGGGTTGCCACTTCCTCCTCCAATCGGCAATCGGCAATCGTATTATTGGCATTACGACCATCATCGGCCCCCTTAGCCATTCCAACTTCCGCCTACGACATTTTGATGGCGGCGCCTCGACATACCGCCTGCAGGAAATATTAAAGCTCAAATCAATGACGACGAGAACGACAACGACGACTCTGGTTAAGGCATCGACGGCGGGGGTCATAAATGGACAGTGGATCGCAAATTGTCATTGGTCACGTGCAGGTTAAGGGCAGAAGTATCGGCGGGAAAGGGGAACCCCACTTTGTTGCCGTTGTTATGCTGAAAATATAGAAATAAAAGGGAGTCCCAGAGTCAAAGAAACATTTTACGACAATCGTTGCGTTACTGCTGTTGCTGTTTGATGACGTCGTTTGAGCCATTGGCAATTTGTCGTCAACAATTGTTTCCTAGGCTTATGGGTGTTCAGGTGTTATAGAGGCATTGGAATCCAGTGAAGTTCCACTTTGTATCCATCCCATCGGTATCTCTTTCGGAAGAAAGCAACATAAACATTTCTAATTTGATTTATTTCCTGGCAGCAGTATGGCTGTATTCTTCCATTTGTTATTCTTCTCGCGTTTTGTTTGGCGCCAAGAAAAAGCTTCAAAGATTAATCCCACACTGAGTTCTCCAAGGGTTAGCTTGGAGAGGAGCACCCGCGGCGCTGGGCCATATACAAATGATCTGAATAATTACCTCATCGACAGGGCGCCCAGTCGGAGGAGAGCTAGAGAGCCAGAGAGATCGCGGATCACTTGAGGCGATTGTCAAAATATTTTCACAGTTGCAGGCAAAACAAATAAATAAATAAATAACCGAGATGAATGGAGCTCTAAATGCATGACTGATTGACTGGATAATTGCCGGGGCCAGGCCTTTTCTGGTCTTTTTGTTTGTTTTCACAAAAGTTCTAAATGAGCTTAGCGAATGGGGCTGCCTTGATGGATTTCCGCCTCCGGGGATGCAACTGAAAATGCACTGCACTGCATTTTCCCCCCTCTTGAAATGGAAGTTTTGTGTTTCTATAAATCTTTGTGTAGCTAAAGAACTTTCTGTTGTATAATTTATGGTTTGGTTTATTTAGTTGAAATGGTTTCTGTGGAGAAAATAAATTCTTCAAGCCTTTGTTTCGGGTTTTAAGAGAGCTTAAATTTAGTTTAGATACACTTAATTTTTTGTGAATATTTACCTATATATATTTCAAAGCTTTATTGCATTTTTAAAAGCAATTCAAGTTAACCCTGGCAAAGAGTAACCTGTAATCCGAAAAAATTCAATACTTTTAGTGTCTCTATAAATCTTTGTGCAGCTAAAGAACTTTCTTTTGTATAATTTATGGTTTGATTTATATAGTTGAAACTCCTATCGCAGAGAAAATTTTAAGCATAAAATTTAATACACTCTTCTATTATTTTTGTAAATATTTATTTATAAATTATCCAGCTTCTCTCTGCATTTTCTAAACCAATTTCAAGTAACTTCTCTCCTAAAAATCCCTCCTGTAATCCGATTTTATATTACCAAAAACAAGATTTTATTTATTTAATAAATTTGATTCTGTGACTTGAACTGTGAACTGATGGAAACTATGGGGAAAAAGGGTAATTCCCTCAAGGCAACACAGGAGTTTTAATATTTTATTGTGTGGATTTCAAAGAAACAACATTGAATATGACACACGAAACCATATTCCGAGAAAAACCTGAATGAATTTCTGGGGCTATCTCCCTCACAGTTCATAAATCGAATAGAGGGATCCAAGCAGAAACAAGAATTAGTTCTTCTGCCATCAGTGTATCTTTTTTTCGAGGCCTACAACTTGGCCATCTCATGTTGACGCCCACTTAAAGTGGCACAATTATGAGGCGACAACATGGGACGCGGAACGAGTAACATCTTGCTCTGGATCGGATCCGATCCGCTTAATTATAGAATACATGATGCGGGAAATTTGTGGCACGCACCATTAGCAGCCAAATGTCCGACAGATCCAACGAAATTTGTCAAAATATTTTGCCCAAGAGCTAAACTAGTAAAAATAGAATATGAAAAAAGAGACACTGAAATGCACTCCCCGGCGATCATTCCATCAATATGTATATAGATGGCACTGTCCCCCAGTCCGACAATAAATCTTTTCAGAGACACCGAAGCGTAGCATCAAAGTCGGCCAGAGATCGGAAAATGTATTGCAAAAGTTCAGAGAGTCATTTCAACTTCCGAGTGTGTGAACACGCTGCAATTAGCAATTGAACTCTTTTACTCCCAACTAAATGTGTGCTCGTATCAGTATCTGTATCTGTATCTGGATCGCTGTAAGGCCCTAATCACTTTGATCTGTTGACCCAAATACAAATTCCATTCCATTTCGGTGCCCATAACAAATTGCATTTGGCCTCAATGAATTATATCATTCATCCGATTACCAATTGCTTCAATTTTTATTTTATTTTTGTGGCGCCTCGGGCGCACCATAAGCACCTCCTCCTCCTCCTTCCACAGTCACACACATGTGGTGGCCCCTAATTTATTTGAGTGTGTTTATGCATATCGATAGATGGATAGGGAGAGAGAGGATTTTGGATTGCCTAATGGCAAATGTTACTTATGGGGCTCGGAAATCCGGAAATGCCAAGCAGACAGACTGATGGGAAACGATTTTTCGGATATATGAATATTCTGAGGATTGAGATTGGGAAACGCGGAGCAGAAAAACTCATTTGGAAAATTTATTACTAAGCTGGCATAGTTCAAAGTTTACGCGATAATGTTAAGGGTGTTTCAATTACCAAACAATTTAATCATTTACTAAAGTAGAAAGAGCTTTCAAATATATCCCTTTGGCCAAATAAATGTAACATATTTCCAGCCTCCCGTTTTTAATTGAATTTAAATTCTAATTCCCGCAATGACTCCCCCTGGGGCTAATCCATATGTGTTACGCCTAATTTCCTCTGCCAAAAACAAATACACGAGTTCTATATAAAAACTCCATTACCAATCATTATAAAATGCCCATTAATCGAATAAGAACGCATTAAAATAATTGAATTTCAGTTCAAATAAACAGGAAGAGGCACTCGCCCCCGCCCGGGGGGAGGTACATACATACATAGCTAATCTAGATAAATATTGATTAATATTTGGAAAGGCAGTCAACGTTCATCGGCGGGGGAGCTTACCCTATTATGGCAGAGGGGGAAATGGGACGGGAGAGAGGGTTTCACATATAGGCACGTACGACACGCCCTTTAATGAATTTGCTGTTGTTTTTGTTTCTATTTCTTGTTGCTTTTTTTTGTTGGTGTTGCAATACAAAATATGGAAAATATAATTTGTATAATTACAATGCCTTTTGATAATACCAAATACATACCAATCAACAACAACAACAACCAAGTCGAAGTTGTTCACGGGGGGCCCTCCAGACAACACCCAGAATTAGTGAGGAGTGTTGGAAGATATATTAATTTATGGGTTCTATTATAATTATATATCTAAAGAATTATTCTCTCGTAAGATGAAAGAAATTATATTTCTTTAAAATAATATTATTAAAAAATAGAGACAGATTTTTTTGGATTATTCTTGTTATTTTAGAGAGATATTAAAGTCACTCTTGAGCTCGAAGTACTTATTTGATCGAGTTGAAATATGGTATATGGGTAGATAATATACCAACACTTAAGATAAGAATATTCTGAATGAATACTTTTTAAAATAAATTAATAGAGGGACAGAATTCACTCCTATCCTCATAATATTCATCCCATCGTGTTAACATTTATTAAACAAATACAAATACCTCACGAGACTTAAAAATCTATTAAGTAACAAAATATCGCCCTTCGTGTCACGCTGCCATCTCCAAAAAGGGCGACAACTAATTGAAGCTCACTCACCGCTCCCGCCCAGCGCCTTAACCCGTATATAACATAACCCCCCTCTGGGCGGCGGCACGCACAGCGCGGTGCCATCGAATCGATGTCGCCGTTGGTGCCTCGGAGTTGAACCCCAAAACTGCTCGGGACCACGGTGAAACGTGGCTGGGCTGAGGCGCCACTCGCTGTGCTGCCTCGGTGACGACGATGATGATGATGATGTCTCCATGTCGGAATCCGCACAATGGAGGTGGAACTGGACGCAGTTTGACTTGAGCTCGAGCTCGAGCTCCCTCGTCCAACCCTTTACAGCGAGCGGGCTTTATCATCAAAGGGAAATCAAGCTGTCAGTCAATTTATAGTTATGGCGCGCACACAAACACACACTGGCGCACAAAGGAACCGGGATAAGATGGGGCGGCGATAGGGCCAGGTCAGAGTTCACATATTTCAATTAAGGGGAAGCCGCAGAAGCTACTGGCTAACCCAATAGCCGAAGGCCATGTCGAACGCATTATCCATGCCTTAGGGCTGAATACCTAAATAATTTAAATATTATATTAGTTTCCAACCCCTCCATAATAATTCAAATATTTATGATTATTTTCAGGACCCTTATCGGAGGTTCTCACTGCTGTGGGATCGGAGGTGGCTCTGCCCTGTGATCTTTTGCCGGGCACACAGATTGCGGATAAAGTGCAACTGGTCATCTGGTATCGTGAGGGAAGCGTAAAGCCCATTTACACGTAAGTTTTTAATTTCTTAATAAATGTATAATTATAAATAAATTATAAATAGGTCAAAAGTTATATAAGAAACCAAGAAAATTGTATCTTTAAGCCTTAAATATATTTTTGAACTTATTGAATCTGTAATAATATATTCAAAAATATTTTTTAAACTATGTCTAGGTTTCCCCTAATGTAAATACATTTATTCTGACTACGTCTCCTCTAGAGATAATTATTTAAAAGACCCTTATCCCATATTTTTCCCTCTTTCCTCACCTTTTCTTACATTTTCCACATCCTTAACTTCTGCTTAAATCTTCCTCAAACCCTCCTCATCATCTTCTTACTCAACTTTTGCAACATCATCCATTTTTGGGGCTTAAAAATTCCCCGTGTATATATTTAAGTCAATTCCCTCCCCGTACACTCTACGCTCTCCAGGGATTGTTTCACAGTAGCGCTTCGCTAAAGTGTCAGCTAAATAAAATTCACTTAATAATTTTCTTTTCTTTTTTTGCCGTCTCTCTGATATATTTTGGCATTAGCCAAAGACCCGAAATGAATTTGATTTCGATTCCGAGGGGAATGCCAGCCAATTATGAAGAAGCTTCCAGTCTTGAATATCCCAGGGACAAGAGGGGCATACACGCACGAAGAAGGCACTGCCTTGGCTCATTATAAATTCTATTAACGTGAGGCATTTATGTTGAATTTGACGATATAAACATTACTTACACAGAAGAACCTACGTGCTTTTATTGGAGTGGGAGAAAGGAGGAGGGGCCTGGGATTTCGATGGGTGGGGTTATGGCAAAATACTCCCACAGTCACTTGGATAAATATATTTTATATATATATGCAAATGGAAAAAAAAAAATTAAAAATAATAAAGTATACATATAGCACCTAGTAAAGACTAGAACTGGTTGGAAATTTTAGCAAGAGATAAATTACAAAGATTTATATTTAACAAAAAGGTTTACAATAAACTGTTGAAATATATAATTATTTTAGGAAATCTTTAAAGATTTTTAATAGAATTGTTCAAAAAAATATATTTATAAATAATGTATACTTCCATGTACTTCATGAAATTGTATTTTTCTGTATTATTTTTCATTATTATTTCTCCCAGTGTTTAACTGGAACCTATACAATTTTTAACAAGCTCATCATCAGGACATAGTACGGAATGATAAAAACATTTTGTGAGGCAGTGTGCCAGGAAATGTCGCCAGTAATAGCAAGGGGGAAGCTGTGGGAGGTTCTGTCAGATAGGGAAGATATCTATATACATATATATTCATATATATATGTGTGTTAAACCATATAGAGACTGATTGGCAGGAGCAATTCGGTTCAAAGGTAGCTCGTTGGCAACTCACTTTATTTTTTCCCCTCTTTTTTTTGCAATTTTTTTCCAGGAAAAGTCAAGCTCTGGGCCAGGCGGAGGTGGTGGCAGGTGAAGTCGAGTGGAGTCTCAAGTAGACAGATGCGCAATAGACCAGAAATTGAATTTTATTTCATTTTCCATTAAATTCGTTCCTCCGAATCGATGATGTCAAGCCAAAGTGTCAGAGTTCGCTGTGTGGTCCCTCTGGCCAGTACAGTGTGCCCTCGAATGCAATTGCCAGTCAGTGGAGAAGCACTTTTTATGACCGCATAAAGTTGAGGTTTATGCAGATATCTCCACTTCCACCTCCTCCTCCTTGCCCTCGCCCGCATTTCTTTATTGTTTTCCATCAATTTTAATTTGCTTTTCCCACACTTCATAAATTTTCCGCTTTGTTCTCGTGCTGCTTCTTGGCGTGCCTGGAAATTTCAATATGGCCAAAAGGCTGGCAAAAGGTCGGGAGAGATTAATTGCATGAGAAATTTGTTTTCCAATTGCCATAGATAACCCAGGGATAACCCATGGGTAACCCATGGATAACCATGGATAACCTCGTGTGCCCCTTCCAGCTCTCACTCACTTCTCTACTTCTCTGCATAATTTAATTATGTTTAAAATCCATTAACAAATATCCCATCCATCTTGTGCCACTTACTCCTGATCTTTGGGGTTTGGCTTCTTTCTCACTCTCTCGAGTGTTTTTGCTTAAATGATAAATCATGTAAAGTGTTAAGAGGGGCCTATGATCTATTTGAGGCAATAATTATGTGTCCCAGAACAGTTTCCTAAAGCTAAATGAGTAGAGTTTAATTGAATTTAATTAGAAAACATCTTGTTATATGTATATCTTAAGAGAAACCTTATTTCCCCATAATCCCTGAGCTAATTTTAGCTAAACTTTTCCTTTTGAAACACCAAACTCTGTCTCACTTTTATAGATCAGCACAGATTTTTCCCATAACTCACAG
>VNJS01016838.1:0-37117 GCA_008042575.1 Drosophila watanabei | reverse complement strand
TGCCTGATGTTGCCAACCTGCTTGCTAATAATGGCTCAAGCCGAACGTGCAGCAAAAGGCGCTTTGATTAGGGCACCTCTTATGAACCTCTTCTCAACTGTGGTGCCCGCGGCTCTGCTTCTCCTGGTGCACTTTGAATACAAGCATATGGCTAAGCTTTATGGACTGTCCGCCTTCCTGCACAATCATCGCCTGTTCCGGAAACCCTCGGTGAAGTTTTTCCTGTGGATGCTCCTTGTGTGCATTCTAAGTGGCTCTCTGTTCCTTGCTCAACATAGCCAATATGGCCTCGACCCAGAACTACTAAGTTTCCATGTAGTACAGTTGGGCATGCTGGTGGCCACGGTGCGTCCAATCGTCTTGCGACAAAGGATAGGTTTACGCGTTTGGCTCATTAACGTGGTGACCATGGCGGCTGGTGCCTACGGACTTAAAAAATACGTTTCGAAAGAGCCGGTTCCAGATTATGTTAAGGCCATTTCCTGGTTCTTTTTAATCTATGCCTTCTTGTCAATTCGGTACTGCGATGCATCCAGCAAGACCCCTATTAGAAGACTCGAGCTGATTACCATGAATATGATCACTTTACACGCCCTGCTCTGCAAACGGTGGGGTTCTTGGGCTACCCAAATCCAGACCACCGAGCTGCTCTTTGGCCTCCAGCTATATGATGACTCCAAGCGATCTAATGAAAAAGATGACGGCGTCGAGGGTCGGAAGCCACTGCAACATCTGAAGCAGTCATATAGGTATGGTTTCGCTATCGTCCTGTACTTCTATGTGAGTTTTGTGCTGGCCGGAAATTGGATTGGATCCTTTATGTTTCGCGCAAACACGGCCCGACTGTTCTATGCCGACATTACCATGTTCATCCCCGGCTGCCTGGTCATAATGAAGATCGTGCTTCCATCCCTGATAGTTATTTCGAGCTTGTACGCCCTGCTTCCTTTTGTCCGGCAGAATATCAGATCGACATTTACCTGCCTCCTGCTGATCAGTAACGTCATGGGTCTATATTTCTGTTACTTCGTCCACAGTAAGGGAGAATATGACGATGTAAGGAACTCTCTGGATAAGCTGCTAATCACACTTGTGGTTAACCTGTTGTTACTGGGATGTTCTTTTATCGTTGAGTGTTTCCTCCGTGATACGGAAATTCAAGAGCCACGGCGCGGAGACGAAAGACATGTTCTTTTTAGCTCGGTCAACGAAGAGAGTCGTGCTTAGTTGAATAAAGTGTATATTTTTAGATCGTTTAAAGTCGGTCCTTTTGTTTTATTACCGTTTAAAAGCATGTGCAAAGCTGTTTTCAAAGGAATCATCGCAACCGTTCATACAATATGATTGCCCAGTGTCTGAGCTCAAGCGCACCATTCTTTAATAAAATGTACGCGGAGCTACTTGACGTTAAAGGCAATCTTTTGATTTGCTTATTACAATTGTCAAACGGCCTTTTCAGACAGCTTACAAAAAACAAAAACAATTCAAACATATGTAAAATCTTGGACAAAATGTGGAGACTGCGGGCGCTGGTAGTCCACCTTTTCTTGCTGGCCTCCATACTGACCACCTACTTCTCATCGACCATCTTACCAGGACTCGTGCCCCAAAAGACAATGCGTGAGATGGGCTTCGAGCCGCCCGCAGATCGTCTAGTAGTATTTCTGACCGATGGCTTGCGGGCGGCTTCCTTTCTGGCGAAGAACGGAAGTGCGGTGCCGGATCTGCGTGACCTATACCGGACGCAGGGTCGCATGGCAATTTCCCGCACCTTGGCACCGACACAGACCGCCACCGGACACATCGCCATCTTCGGCGGCTTAAGGCAGGATCCGACGGCTGCTTTGGTCAACTTCCGCTACGTTCCCGTCTACTATGATACCGTCTTCAACCGCAGCCGCACGGCTATTGGATGGATCCACAGATTTGTGGAGTTGGTGTTTATATATCTGCCGCATGGAGGAGCACCGCTACGCTTTACCGTGGGATACGACAAAAAATTAAATTTCGATGCCTGGGTCTTTAACCAGGTGGAAGAGTTCCTGGCCAGGAGCGACAATGTTCGGGAAGTGCTCAGTCTCAAGGGAGTGGTGTTCTTTGTCTACTTGGCGGATATGGATGCATGGGCCCATCGCTACACGCCAGTAAGCCCTGAGTTCGATCAGCAGCTCCTACACACTCAGAAGGGCATTTATACCACCTATGAATTCTTTGAGGAAGTCTTCAACGACAGTCGAACGGCCTATCTGCTGACTTCCGATCATGGCATGAGGGATAGTGGTATGTTTTATTGCCTTGCAGAATTTTAAAATTTTTATCAGAAGAGTGCACGGCAGTCAAATCATTGTTTACAACACCTTAAATCATATACTCTCTTAAACAACATCTACAGCAATGTCCAATATATAAAAGGAATTATTTTTAAATCATTTACATTCATCAATTATATCGTAACAAATTCAAGAAAGCATAACTTTTTTATTTTAAATTCATAACACTGAATTAATGACCCACGACAACTAAATAGATAATGTTTTCCGCTTAATTATGTTTTTGAAAGATAAGGATATGCCTAAAATAGATTATAAACCACCCTTATTAATTTCAATCAAATTCGCCTAATAATGGCAATGCGATCTTGCTGCATTGCATATTGTTTACTTTGTACCTCTTTTACTTAACTTATAAACTTATAAAGCAGTTTGTACCTTTTTACTTAACTTATATAGCAGTTGGCACCAGGAATTTTAGTGTCGAGAGCACTCTGTAACATTGTAACTTTAACGCCTTATTTTTTAGGATATCACGGCACCTCTACATCCCATGAAATAGAAACGCCGTTGTTTTTGTGGGGCGCCGGTGTGAAGCGGACAGTCGGTCCGGATGCCGACTTTCCCACCAGGGAGACGATCCCTGAGGTGGAACAGATTCAACTGGCGCCACTGATGTCGGCTCTTATAGGCCTTCCACCTCCAATGAATAACATAGCTATGCTGCCACTGGGATACCTCAACGTGAGCACCGAGTACGAAGCCATGGCTTTCCACCTGAACGCGCTGCAAATCCTGGACCAGGCGGAAATCGTTATAAACCGCAACAAACGCACTCTTTTCTGCAAATGGCTACCCAGATTTAAGGAGCTGGAGATACAGCAAATCGCTGCCTACAAGGCCAACTTCAATTCCTTGGTATCTCAAGGACACAGCCAAGAGGCCATGGATGCTTGCCAGAGGATTATCCAATTGGCTCAAAGGTGCTTGACCTACTACCACGGATATTACCAAACTCCGCTGCTGGTGGCCACCACGATCTCTTACTTGGTCTGGTTGTACTGCCTCCTTCTGCAACTGACAAGGATAGCCATGGGGAATCAACGAAAAGGATTCGCTAGCTTGTCGACTGTGGTGCTTTCTGCCCTGGGAATCATTCAACTAGTTCTGCTGTTCCTGCAAAAGGTTCCGTTTTTCACATCCGTCTGCCTGATGTTGCCAACCTGCTTGCTAATAATGGCTCAAGCCGAACGTTCAGCAAAAGGCGCTTTGGTTAAGGCACCTCTCATGAACCTCTTCTCAACTCTGGTGCCCGCAGCTCTGGTAATTTTAATGTCCTTTAAATACAGGGATTTGGCTATGCTCTATGCGTTGTCGGTATTCCTGCACAATCATCGTCTATTCCGGAAGCCCTCGGTGAAGTTTTTCCTGTGGATGAGCCTTGTGGGCATAGTTAGTGGCTCTCTGTTCATAGCACAAAATCAGGAGAATGTCACCAACAAAGATAAACTCCTAAAAAATTCGTATGTGCTGTATGTGGGCATGCTATTTGCTCTGGTTCGTCCTCTTGTCATGCGACACAAGATTGCTCCACGTGTTTGGGCCATTCACGTGGTCACCTTGGTTTCTGGAGCCTACGGAATCACTAGATTTGACTCAAGCAAAGTGGTGCCAGACTACGTTAGTGCCATATGCTGGTTCTTTTTGGTCTACGCCTTCTTGTCAGTTCGATACTGCGATGCATCCAATAAGATCGCAACGGGAAGACTCGAGCTGATTGCCATGAATATGATCACTTTACACGCCCTGCTCTGTGAACAGTGGGGTTCCTTGGCCATCCAACTACTAGTCACTGAACTGCTTTTAAGCCTCCAGCTGTACGAGGGCGCCAAGAAATCTGATAACGCCATCGGGGATTACAAGCCACTCCTACATCTGAAGCTGTCCTATAGGTATGGATTCGCTGTCGTCCTGTACTTCTATGTGAGCTTTGCACTGGCCGGACACTGGATAGCCTCCTTTATGTTTAGGTCGAACACTGCCCGACTGTTTTATGCCAAATATGCCCTATTCATCCCCGGCTCTCTGATCATACTGAAGATCGTGCTTCCTTCGCTGATAGTTATCTCAAGCTTGTACGCTCTGATTCCCTTTGTCCGTCACCATACCAGGTCGACGTTTACCTGCGTCCTGCTCATCAGTAACGTCATGGGCCTGTACTTCTGCTACTTCGTCCAGAACGCAGGTGGGTATATTCCTGTACGACAGTCCCTGGATAAGCTGCTAATCACCCATGTGGTTAACCTGTTGCTACTGGGGTGCTCCTGCATCGTTGAGTTTTTCCTCCGCGACACGGAAATGGAAAAGGCAGTGCCCAAAGACGACAGACGGGTTCGCTTTATCTCGCCCAACGGAGAGACTGAAATTTAGTTAAATAAAAATCTATTTTCTTAAAGCACTTGAAGCCTCGCTCGATTTATTACAGTTTAATGCCAACTGACGACAGGTATTCGATTTCAATTCATTTTATTAAGTAGTTAAGCCTTTGACACAGAATTAGCCGCGCCCGCAACCAAACGGATGTTTGATATTTGTCATAATAATTAGCTGCCATTTGCCTTTTTGCCATTAACCCCGCTGCCACACCTCTTTGGATGTGTGCCCACAATCATGGAGCGGGGTTGCCGGGCAACGGTTGATTATATGAGCTTTCCAGCAAACGTTTTCCACTGCCGTTTGATGAAATTTTCTTATTTTTTCTGGGCTCGTCCTTTGGCGGATGGGTTTATGTTTGCAAAGCCGTCGCCCGTTGAGCCTTTGTCGCCGGCTATTTGCCTTGGCCAGCTCTGACAGCTGGTTGAGTTTATCCTGTCAATACGGCCGAAAGGGGGAATGTGCCGGGACTGGGCGGCTCTAACTGGTATTGGCTGGCATTCGGATTTCGTTTGGACCGTCTGAGCTCGCCGGCAGGATTGATCGGCCGACTGATTGATTAATTGACACTTTGCACATTAATTAGCCGGGAATCCCAGCCCTTTTTCCGCGCGTTGACATACAGACGCTGGCATCGTCCTTGGCCTTAAAGCAGATTGTTATTTAGTTCCTTTTTCGATGCAAGCAGAATGGAAGTATCAGTTATCAAGATGTTGCTTTTACATTTTGAAGTATTTACATTATAAGAATGTGATGTGAATTAATATTAAATTTAATAATTTATAGAATTATAATCCTGACTATGAAATATATATAATCTAACAGAAGTATTAAAGCAGGCCAAAACTATATTATTATTTACTTCTTTGCCCTACTGGAAGTCGTGTTTTTGGCTTTAGTGATTACTATTTTTGCCTTCCCTTTTTTCACTACAACTAGATTTCTTTTGCAGACTTCTCTGATTACGAATTATGACAACTTAGCGGGGCGTCTTCAATTCGAACTTTGGTGGCCAAACTGCGTTGCATATGCTGGCCAAATTTATCGCTGATTAATAAACTCATTAGAACTTTCCCTGTTTTCTATTCGCTGGCACATGGAGTGAACGAACTTTCCTCAGATTTAATTGGAAAAGTTCGAGCCAGCCTTAATGTAAGTCAGTCGTTAGTTGGTCAATATTTAGCTCGACTTAGCACATCCCGCGTACATCTGTACTAATACAGTCCGGGCGCGGCGGCCTGTCATTGTTTGCCATCCTTATTATCCATGGAAACCCCGAGGCGGCGGTGAAGAAAAGGATATACACGCGGGCCAAGACAAAGAATTATGCCGTCCTGTCGGTTATTAATGAGCCAAGGTCCCGAGGGAACGTGAAGATCTGATTCCCTTTTGCATCGAGTGAAGTTTCAATTTGGCGGGCGCCTAACGAGAATGCATTTGAAAGGTAAAATGATTAATGTCAGCGCCAGCTTTAGGCTTATCTTTTTGTGGGTTAACCGCCGCCACCGACGCGGATTTAATTAAAATAAAAATCCCCGCGTTTCTAAGCGCCGGCAGCAGCTGTCATTGCCCAAATGTATTTCTGGCTAACTCATTCGGCAATTATTACATTTGGCAGTTAATTAAAATATATATAAACAGCAAAAACCCAAACAATTTCGAACGCTAAATTAAATTGATTTGCCAAATATTTACCATTTAGATAAATGTATGTTTTTTATAATACATATAAGGTATCAAGGCATGCTAGGCCTCTTTGACATTAAAGTAGAATTTGTTTAACTTGACTTTACATCTGGAGTAGGACACAAAAAGGTTTCAATTGACTGTTTGACACATTTCCTGGTAATTCTCAGAGGTATAAATTATAAAGTAAGTAGTGGATCCCTCACAGTCGATTCCCTCTCTGCATATTGCTATTCAATTCACAGTTTTTTGCATGTTATTATGTGTGTCGGAGCCACAAAATGGAAAATCCACCAACTGATGCTGTGCGGCTGTTTATTATTGTTCGCCGATAACGTTAGAGTGCAAATTAGTTAAAGCCCAACGGCAATTTAATTTGCTATTAAAATTTTGGCTATCAAACCAATGAATCATACGCATAAAATGTTTCAAATATGCTTAAAAGTTGTATGCAAATTTAATGAATTCAAATGCAATGTGCCGTGCTTTTTTTTTACCCCTGCAGAGCTCTCTGTTAAATGCGAAACCAAAATGAAATCTATAATCAACTATGCCATGCAATTAATTATGCGAATAGTTTTGCAGTTTGGACATCAGTGCATTTATTTTTGCCATTTGCAGCCGTTTCATGTGCACTAGTTATACACGATATACGATATACACGTGCATTTAGTGAAGTTGAATTAGTTTGGCGCATTTTTCCGATACCAGCATGCAGGGGAGAGCTTTATCCTTATTGCAGTTGCTCTATTCAAGTGGATTTGCTGTGAATGCTTTTTAGATAATACGGTTTGCATCGCTGGCTGCTGGTAGCCATGATGGGAGGTGCAATTTTTTTATATTCCAACAAAGAGCATTAAAAAGCTAGTACAAAACGCAAAGGGAAATATTTGGTATTGTTATCTATATTATCAAAAGCAAAATACAATCATACTTATGTAATAAGTTTAATAGAAATATTTAATATTATGCAACAAATTTACTTCAGTTTGAGGACTTATCCCGGGTCTATTTTTTAACCAAAAACTGGCAAGAAACCCTTGTAAAGAGATATATCATTTCTAGACTTAACCTAAGAGATTAATTTATCTCTTTTATTTCCTTTGAACAAAATGTATTTTAGGTGTTAAATTTATCTATAGCTATATTTTTCTCGGTGCAGTAAAGGTGGCTTGGAGTGTGACCTAGACCATTGGCCCTTTGTAGAGATATCCCTTTGCCATCGTAAGTGATTCAGGAGCCATGCGATATCTGCCATCTTTAATATATTACTATCGCAGTTTTCATCACGTTCTGACCTGCAAACAAGCACACCCGAAACTTGTTTGCCATTCGAAGTCGTAATTGAGTACGCCGTGCGCATGTATAAATAACAAACAAAATGTCCTGCCCCTCCAGGTTTTTCGTTCTCAGGAGCCATCCTCAGGAGCCATTCTGCGAGTCGTCTCTCCTTTGTTTTCTATTAAACAATTGACAAAGTGCCTGTGCTATGTGGCTGTGGCTGTCGCTGTCGCTGTCGCTGTCCTTGGCTGATGCGACTACACATATAAATTATAATTTAATAAGAAAACAAACGAAAAATTCAATGGCGCCATAAACCATAAAAAGACGCTGCAAAGTGCTCTGTGTGCTGCTGTGTGCGCGGATGTGTGTCGAAAAACAATAAGCAAACAAAGCCCAGGACGAGACGAGAGTAAACATTGAAATCATCTTCGACGGCGGAAATCGAGCTCAAAGGAGCGGGGGCTTCAGCGCGGGACGAAGGCTCGATTAAGTAGCATAAAGTGATGATAAATGCGACATTGAGCAACAATAAATTGTTGCCTTTTGTCTCCTCAATGCCAATGGTTGTTGCTTTATTGATGTTGTTGTATTTGTTATTGTTTTTGTTGTTGCTTTATTGTTGTTTCGCATTCTCCCCTGATTCGCACTGCTTGCCATTGACGTGTTTGACTTATTGATGCTGCGTGCCGGGATTAGCGATGAGGCCCACACTGCGTATGAGCAACGCAAATATAGCAGAAAGCATAAAGCATAAAGCAGCGTTGATTAGCATTTGTATGCGTGTCTGTCCGTGCGTGTGTGTGTGTGCATTATATACTATATGTATCCTTGCTGCTCATTCAATTGTTTATTGGTAATTTGAAATTCATTGGACAACAGCCGACAATCCTCTCCAACTTTATAGCTCTGCAGACAGCGCATTAAAGCTTAAACTCAATCGAATTGATTTCTGGTGCCGCTGCACTCCCATCGATTTGGTGGCCAAGCTAATTATATATTGAGAAAAATTGCTTCGACAGGGAAGGCTTTCTTGGAAAAATATTTAAATATTAGTATCTCTGCTGCATAAGTAAAAATATCCCATGAAATGATGCTCGTTTTATAATATTTCTTCGCCTGTAGATCAGTCCGAATGCGAGTATTCCGGACACATTTGAACTGCATTTGAGGCACACTTTCAGCTTCATTGCAGCCAGAAGGCCCCATGGCCAAATATAAGGACCAAAGTTTTCCACTTAAAAAACGCGAAGTTCCCTCAATGCTGAAATTGTTTTTCCACTCTCTTATTTTTTCTTTCCTTTTTTTTTTGTATTTTTTTGTGCCCGCCTCCACTCGGTTTTGGTTCTCTTCGCAGCGCTTCCTCGGTTTCTGCAGTTGGCCGCAAGTCGTGCCACTTGCCACAGAAAGCCAGGCCAAGCCGGAGCTGAGTTCGAGATTACTTTGGTTTACATTGTGCTACGTTTGCGGCTTAAATATTGTATTAAGTTTGCTGGCTGGTGATTGGAAAGCAACTGCACATAAATAGAAAAGAACGAGGAGTGCTCCCATGGCAGAGTTCACCTTGTGCTGCTGCAGCTGCAGCTGGCCACATTTCATTGCAATTTTGCATTATTTGCGACTGGGGGTTGGCCAAGTTAGCAGCCACTTGAGTTGCTGGCTGCTATTAGACCGGCCAAAAGGGAGAGCAGCGGCAGGAGCATCGGCAGCTGGCTTTCACATCAGCCCAACGGTCCGGGCAATTGCTTAATTGCAACTTAAGCTCAATTTTCCTGCTGACTACCTCGCCCCTGGAAGGCCCTTCGTCCTGTCAGTCTGGGCCCTGTCTGTTTGTTGTTGCCACATAAAATCTTGGCTAGCTCACAATCGTTGCATGTAATGACTGGCATTTGCGGTAGCTCCGATATGAGTCGAGGTAAAAGGGGTCGTGGAATTGAGCTCTGGGCGTAGGACTCCGGAATCCGGATTTCAGAATCCGGGAGTCGAGAGTCGAGAGCACTCCCAACTGTGTGGGCATAGATAAACAGGCCTACTCGAAAAGCCCCCGGCTAAGCCCTTGAGCCGGAGGCAGTTTCGGCCACTTAAAACGCAAAGTTGCCCAGGTAGGAATTAGAATCGCAAATCCGAGGTAGCACTCCTTAAATGTAGTGTAAGTGTGGTCTAGTTGCGGCCTTTCCAACCGCAAATGATCCCTTTAATGCCTTAAATCGAGTGCCAAACATCAGTGCGCCAAGAGCATAAGCAACAGACATATATTTTCTTTGCCACACATTTACTTCCACAAGCGAATTTCCTCGTAAACAATGATTGAAATCTAGGAAACCGAGCTGCCAAAACAGCGTAGGGAAAGATAGAACTAAGTACATTCAATAGTAATTAAATATTTACAAAGATAATATGCTATTTACAAAGCAGTATTCATATTTGAAATATGTTTCAAACGAAGTCTTAGGAAAGTCGAGTTGAATAATGGGAATGCAATAATTTTAAAAACAAAGTGGTTTAAATTAAATATTTACTTTATTGAAAATAAGAACAATGAGACCTGAAAAGCTCAAAAATAATATCTATATCACTCTAGACATCTTCTTCTGTATCTCACAGCACCAAGAGCACAATTATAGATAAACACTTTTGAAATAAAAAGGTTTATTTCTAGATATAGGGATATAGGACTCCGAAGTCCATGCAGTATCTCTTGGACAACATCGCTTATACAAAAAGAATTCGTTAAATAAGTAAACCGAATAAACAATCCGAGTTAGAGACACAGCCCCCTAGAGAGTATCGCAATATGTGTGCGAACGTGGAGAGTGCTGTTGGGGGTGGCTCAAAAACACACCCTTGGGTGCCATATAATTGCTACAAATAATTTCATTAGCCGGGCTCGCCCGTTTGGGCTTTGGTTTCGCATTCGCATTAAGCGTTTCCAATTAGTTGAATTGCTGGCGTTTTGCTGAATTAATTGTCAACGTTTATGAACTAAGCACTTAGTTCACTCAGGTAAAGGTGTGTGTGTTTGTGTGGATGTTGGTGTTTTTGTTAGTGTTTGTATTTGTGTTTGTCCTGCAAATATCCAACACACAACGTCGCTGAAATGTGAATGCGAGCAAACAAAATACATTCATACATGCAAATGTCAATGCCCCTGGCTGTCGGATCGCTGAAACCGCTAAAAGAAAGGAAAACAACAATTTTTTGTTTTTATTTAAACAACACCAAAAGCCAGAACGAATGTTGTAAAATCGGGCGGAAAAACAACGCAATTGACAGGTATAATCAAAATATTTTCACACAAAAAATAACACAATTAACATGCAGAAATCAGGAAATAAAATAAAATCGATTCCATGCCTCTCCTTTTACCTTTTTTCCCATACATTTTCCATGGCCTTATTTGGGGCTTTACCGGACTTAACTGCAAATGTTTGAATAACTTTTTTGTTTATCTTTGTTCTACCATTATCCTGCCTTCATAAATTTTGAGCGGGTGCATTAAAACAATAATACAAATGCAATTGATTTGGCTAGCGCCAGCTCTGTTTTTGCTGAACCCTAAAGCACACAAAGAGCCAAAATGAAAATTACAAAACTCATCGTTTTTTGGCCAATGTAATTTAATTGTCTGCCGCTGAAGCTGCGTGCGATAAATCAATTACTACAGATTAAGCTTCAGATTATAAAGAACGTTTTTTTGGCCCAGCCCCCTTCGATTTTTTCTCACTTCCCAAGGGCAACTGTAGCTGATGTAATGCATTGATGCAAATGAAGATAGATGCACATCTGGCAGTTGCAGCGGCCCAATAATTGACGCTGAATATGATGAATGAGATGCAATTATAAGAGATCGAAAGAAAAGAATCAAAAGACGATTAATGAGGCCAAGCACTAAAGAATTTTTGCCATTCCAATTGTCTTTCATTTAAAGATCGATGAAGGCAATGATTTATGAAGGCTTACGCGGTATATGACATAAAAATTGCTAATGATCGCGTTAAGCAGCGAGGAATTTTTTTGAATTAGTCAGTGAAAATCAGACATATTTCTTTTCTTTCAAATATTGTATATTTAAATTTTATGTAGCTCTTTTTTTGTATCTGTTTTTCGAATTAAGTTTTTACCAAAGTACCTGCTTTAAAAGAAATGTTTTTGCACCAATTGTCACTACCGAGCTAACCCAAAAATAGTCTTTAACCTTAGAAGCCTTTGTTTTGGCCTTAGTAGGAATCCATTTTGATTTTTCATTGCCCTTTATTGGCAGTTGCATAAAACTGTAAATCCTATTGTGGTTTTGCTTATTCCCCTTAATTGCCCCCACACAACGCTTTCATACACACACACGCACACCCAGTCGGCTGTCGACATTCACACCGTTAAGTTGAAACAGCACAAACAAAAGCGGCTTTAGTTTCCATGTTTTGCGGCGGCTGCGTTTTTGAAGTTCCATTACTCAAACTCTAAGCGCTCGAAGGGTGAATCCTGGAATGGGCAAATGTGAGTGGAGTGGAGTGCCCGGAGGGGCGGATGGGTGGTGCAAACTGTTTGGCGGCAAACTTTATGGTGGACCCATTGTTTCAATTGTTCAAGTTGCCGAAAAGTTGGTCAATTGTGCCGCTGGCTGGGGGCCGTCACATTTCGAGTGTTTTTTGGGCTTAAAGGCCGCCGCACTTAAAGCCTGATTAGCTAATTGCTTTTCCCTAATTTGATTTGTCGGAGTATCAATTAAAGTCGGTGGAGATAAGATCGGCAACTTGCTGGTGCAGATAAAGCTAAGGCAAATAAAAACAAAGCGGCGTATGAGTAATGCTGCCAACAGGGCGTATGAGCAATGAAATTAGGAATATTTAAGTAAACTTTCCTTTAGGAATTAGTTAATATAAATAAAATCTATAAACTCAAAGTAAATTAATTAAGTGTTTGACTTTGCAGCACATTAAATACTAAAGTCATCCTTGGAAAATGCGAAATATATGTTATATTTAAAATCAAATACTTACATACTGATATTTAGATAAATGCGAAAGACACACATTTAATTAAGCAGAAATGTAGCTAGAAAAGACAATGAAACCTTGTATCTGATGCAGTTTTGAGAAAATAACCTACTTGAAGATACCATTTCGAACAATAGAGATGTGCTATTGACCCAATTGCAGCTAAGAGCTTCGGGATTTTTGGGTTTTTCGAAACAGCACTGGAGCCGCAATGCCACAACTACAAGTATGCATAATTTGCTGATTGCAATTAAAAGCAATTATGCTCGGTGTCCTTGCAACCACAAACTCATTAGCTTGTTGCACCAAAACCGCAATGCAGCATATCCCGCAACACCATCGCCAGCAGCAACAACAACAACAACAACAACGAAATCTACTTACAAACATCGAGGGGTCGGGTCGGGGTGTACAAGTGTTCGAGTGTGCGAATGTGCCAGTGTTCGAGTGTACGGGTCACAATCAAAGGCCACTCACTTGACCGGGTCGCCTGGCCAGTCGAAAGGGGATTGGCGAAACCAAATCGAATCTATGGCAGAATTGCACAGCTTGACGCCATCTTTTTGCACAACCAAAATCTATGGAACGTTTTTTCCTTTCATTTCATTTTTTCCCGTCTTTTTTTTTTGGTTGCCATGCGTTTTTGAGCACAGTTTTTGACGTGCGTGTGTGAAGTGCTTTCAAACAAAATGGTCACAGCAAAGTGCCCACAGCTCTGGACGGCAGAGGGCCCGGTTTGTTTAGAAGGTTTTATGCATATGTCCGACATGTGGAAAATTCCATTAGGAAGTTTTCTTTGTTTGCATACATTTGCATGGCTCTCACCCGCCCTCCCTCTCTGTGTGTGTCTATCTGCTTCTATTGCTTTTTCTGGCTTTCCATCAGAAATAATTTATTTGCGGCCAGGAGCAGGCCCAGATTTTTATTATTATTATTTTGTAATGGTTTTCGAGTGTTTGCAGTGGCCGACAACACAACACAGCACGACAGAGCACAACAGAGCCAAGCAGGGCAAAGAAATGGAAATGATTTGCATAAAATCGATTAAACATTTTCGGCAAATAAAATGCATATTGAAATGAAATGAATAGAAAGCAAGCCATGAGCAACAATACGGTTAGTTGGGGTCCAGCCAAGCCAAGGGCCATGGTTTCTTATGAGTTTTCCAATGTCCTGGGCAAAATGCTGGCCAGGATAAGCTGGGGTTACGGATAACCCCACTCAAACGCAGCCCAGTGTGTACCCTAAAGATTTATCAAATGTTGCAAAATCGTTTCACCTTGCGTCGCATATTTCTCTCTAATATACTGCCCATTCAAAAGCAATAAAGCCGCAATGAAACAAGCCCGATTATCATCGAGCCGCATAATAAACTCAGCTAAACTAATAACAAAATAGCGACGAGCTCAGCTCAGCTCAAATGATTTTCCATCCTTAAAACCCCGAGCATCGACATGGCTTCTGCATGCCAAGGACATTAATTATGCTCGGGCAGCAATTACACTTGAGAATGACAGTCCGGCGAAGACTTGCATATGCACATCTAGGCAAACAATTTGGCTTTGCTTCAAATTTGATAAGTTCGACGTACGACGGGCAAAGTTGAGGGGATTTCTGGCCATCGTTTACGGCAAAATGAGATGTGTAATCCAGTTTGGCAAACAAATACCAAAGTTATTTGTATTTAATTTCTTAAGCAAGCAAAGTTAATTAATTACGGCAGGACTCAGGGCTAAAGAAAGAGAGAGAGAGAGCTGCAGCAGGATACACTGTCAAAATATGTCAGCAAATACGAAAGTGAAATATAGTAAAAGGAAAATATTCATAGATCCAATGACATCTACAGTTCTTTCTTTCCGTGTAGCCGGTTTAGTGCTACTGCAGCTTGCTCTGGTATGAAATTACAATAATTTAAGAACTTCCGCTTCAACTCACTTGAAAACTTACTTAACAAAGTGAAAGCATCCAGCCGGAGGGCTGGCAAAGGGCTGGGAAGCCCGGCATCAGATGAAGCTCTCAGGATGCTCTCGACTACACTCTGGCATTAATGGCAACTTAAGCTGCCCCAAGATGCAACAATGGCGGACACATCAAATATAAATGATGCCCCCAGTCCCGAAAATAGCTGGTCGCCCACAATGCCGCAGTTCGTCAGTCAGCAAAATGCAGCCGAAATGCAAATGCAAATGGAAGCGAAAATTAACGCGCAATTCACTCGCTCGCCCCCGCTAGCGGCGATTGCAAAAAACAATTTCGGATGCAATTTAAGAAGGATTTTGTTTGTGTGCTTGCCCCTATATATTTTTGTTATTTCCGCTCTGCATGGCTAATGAAGCAAAACAGAGCAGCATCAGCATCACCAGCTAACCCTGAACTACAAAACCACTGAACACAGAAGCCTGCTGCCATTTTTCGGCTACTTTCGACTGCGGTCGCCAGCTGAAGATACAAAACTGCAATTCAATTGCCCGGCAGGCATCCAACCAAGCAGCCTCGGACTTTAAGGCTACCAAACTCTAAAAGCAGCAGCCAAAAAAAGCACAAAAAATAAACGAGGAGAAAAAAAAAGGGAAAATTGCTTGCAATAAATTTCGAATTAAATAGAAATTTGCACAGTCAACTGCCGGCAGGTCTCGGGCACGAAGGATACCCAGCCGAGGGCTAGCTGGCACAAAAAAATGCAAATCTCAACTAATTCTTATAAATTATTTAATAAGAAAAAGTCAAATGATTCATTTTTAAGCTGCACCCTTCATCACCAAAGCCCAGCTGGAGCTGCAGGCAGCAGAAAAGTGTGGGAGCTGCTGAAAAATAAGGAAAAGCGGCAGCAAGGACGGCTATAAAAAGTGCAGCAAAAGAGAAAAGTCAGGAGCGGCAGAATAATGCTGAAGCACGAAAAAAAAAGGAAATTTAAGCCAGAGATCCTGAAATACTCTAGGCGAATCATGAAATGTATTTTCGACTAATCGTCAGTAAAAGTGTTAATTATTCAAATAAATTAAGAGTTTTTATTTAAAATTGTAGAAATAACAATAAAGGAAACTATAGTTAACAAATCCCAGAAAATAGTTTTTTTCCATTCGCATTTTGTGCATGGTTAAAGAAAACTCTAAAAATAAAGTTAAAGTACCGCCTCCGCCACTAAATTGCGTGCGCCTGTCCATGCGAGTGTTTGGTTAGCTCTCCCTGTGCCTTTTCCAGAAAAACGGTGATGATTTACCGTCGAGCTGCAAGTGAGGTGTGGCTGTCAAAGGATCAAACCGCTCGCAGGAATTGGCAGCATGTGGCGCCGGCAGCTGAGGCGTAAATAAGTTTGCATGCATCGAAAAGGGTAGTGAATGAAAAAGCCTGGAAAATAAATGCTTTTTGTTGGAAGCCAGTTGTCAATATTAGTGCAGCACACACTTTCTGGACCAGCGGCAGTTCGTGCGTGAGTGCAAAGAATGACAGGCTTGCGCCATCGATTAATATTCACGATTTCGCCTGGCACTCAGTAGAGCGGCAGCAAGAGCCACGCCCTCTTCGCTTTATTATTTTTCTGAAAGTGAAATGCTTTGGCAAAGTCAAGTTCTACGCTGAATTTGTTGCCTACAATGGAGCGCTTCGCTTGCTCCAGCTTTGATCACAGGACCGAGAGTAGTGGCAACAAGGAGCAGGAGTCGTGGGCAAAATGGGAAATGCTAAAAAATAAGAGCACGGAGTGCACAGCGCAGAAGAAGTGCTGCCGCTGCAGGCAAGGCAAATGGTGAATGTTGTGCACATGGCAGTTTATTCATGATTTCACATATTTCCAAACGCCCAGCGCCCAGCGCCCGCCGCCATTGTTGGACGCTGCAAGCGCATAAAAAATATTGCCTGTGTGTGCGAGTGTGCGCTTTGCTTCTATGCGACACACCCATACACATTTACATGGCGAAGCCATGGCATCCTGCAGGATTTTGTTTTTCTGCAGCGCTTTTCTTTCTTGCCGTTCGCCGGACCAAGACAAACTTTTTCAGCTGCTTCTTTTGTAAACTTGCATTTTTATGGTTTTAACATGTTTACTTAAATTTCTGTGTATTTGTCTTGTTGGCGTGGCTGTGACAAATGCTTGCAGCTGCTGGCAGCTTAAAAGAGCTAACAATCAAATGGCTGTGCGGTGGATTGACACAATTAATTGATTATTCAGTTTAAAGTCGGCTCTAGAGAATTAAGTTATTTGTTATTAATATTATTTAACATGGAAAAGTGGTATATAAATACTATACTTAAAAAGGGAGCCTTAATTATAAAGATAGCTTATATTACTTCAATGATAAAAAATAAAAACATTGAACATGTAATGAAAATCCTTATGAATATATAAGTCAGCACACTTAACCTTTTTCTTTCCATTAAAATCAATCAATTAGCAATTTATCCAAAATTTGATTTGTGATATAAAAATATGTAAACATTTTTCAAATTCCAATTACACAGAAAATCCTTTTTACCTTAATAAATAGAAGCATCTGCGTCGGTAGAATTTAATTTTCTTAAAATATATTCCATTGATTTAACTATTCATGGAAGAAAATAATGAGGCTACCCAATGGCCTTGCATATGCTGATAACATTTTTATCCTTATTGCTGGGCTCAGCATTTACCAATTACGGCCAGGGTGTCCATACAAATACACTCCACTTCCATACCCTCCACTACACTATACTCCATTCCAATCCCATTGCCTTTTGCTGAGCCTTAGCTCAGGCCCGCATGTATTAATTCTAATTAAATTTGTTATTCAAAACGAAACTCGGGCACGTCCTTGCTAGCCATTTTGCAAGTGTTAACCTTTTTCCCGGCCATCCGCTGCCCAGGACTACGTTAAGCCTTCGAAAATGGACCAGCCGTCGGATTGGCGACGATTTGCACGACGCGGGGCTGGATATGGGGGCGGATCTGGAGCTGGCACGGGGTATGTCGGGGTATGGGGTATCAACCTTGACATTTTTGCTGCCAGTTTCTGTTTTCATTACACTAATGAAGTCATGCGCCACGGTGCGGTATGTAGGCACATACTTGCTCCTGCTGTATGGCAAGCGACCAGTTCGGGTCCAGATCCTGCCAAACGACTGTCAGACACATAAAAAGGTGTACTTGTGTGAGGGCCTCGAATGGGTGTGTGTGTGTGTGAGTGTATTTAGCAATGGCAGCTGCGCCTCATTACCCCATTTTATTGTGCCTAGCGTGAGTGATGCCTAGGCAGTCTTAACACTGTCAAAGCCCTACACACTCTGGCACATAATTAATGCAAAATGCAAACGTATTCATGGCGGGGCGCAGCACTCGCATAACGCATACGCCGTGTGGCAATAAAAGGATTTAGGGCCTTAAGGACAAAGTTCAGCGCCTTTGCCGGTTGTCGAGTTGGCAACAGAATTGACAAAGTATTGTTTTAAAGTCAGTATTTGGGTATATCTTTTAATGAAATTGTATATATTTTGTTAAGATTATTACTTTATTTGCAGATCTAACATAAATGGGAAACACTGTTCATCTGAATTGGAAAATATTAAAGATGGTCCTTTGACCTAATTTTAATTAGAGTCTAGCATAACTTTGAATCGAGTTTATCTAATATTCTGAATTCTCGACGAGAACCTGCATATATATATATATATTAACTAACAACCTTATTAACTATTTTATAATAGTTACAAAGAATATTTATATCCATCATTTTGTTTCTTTATACAACTTTAAGTAACATTTTCTATCCAGTCAATCGTTAGCTCTTCTCATGACAAAATTAAAGCTTTAAGTGCCAAATTCAGTACCACCACCAAGTCAAGTTAGCTGGCAGAGCTAAATTGTAAGACGACAGAAATATTTCAACAGGAATTTACGACGCGAGCACACTAAATGCTCATTTAGTTTGCACTTTTATTTAGAAACTTCTTTTGCACGTTTGCCAAATTGTCTGCGGTAGCGCGCTACCTTACGCCCCTTTCGCCCCTTCAGCCAGCCCAGGTTCCCCTTCCGCCCCCTTAAGCCCCCTTCCGAAGGCCAACTGTACGGGGGCTGAGCTGAGACAACAACAGCATTTGTGTGTGGCAAAGTGCAATAATAATGAAGGTAGAGGCGTAAATTTCGCTTTGGCTGCCGGCGGCTGCAGGGCGAGAAAAATGGTCTGACTGCAACGAACTGGGCACCCCGTGGTGGCAAGGTCCTGCGGCACCGACAGAAATGCACCCCCATTCCGCATCTGGCAGGCCCCTCGCCTGTACAGGTGAGCCATGTTGTCAGCGGAAGGTAGCTACAAATTCTCGTTGCGAAAGCTTTTAGTGAATTTATGGCAAGGAAATTCCTTTCGCTTCTGCTCGAAAAAGCAGGCTGCACTCCTGGTCGTTTGTTTATGTCTTGGCCGAGGATCCGGACGCCAGAGCGGCGAACTCGGAGCTACGAAACTCCCCAACACTTGGCATGTGTACGTACGGCTTTATAAACTCCTAGGCATAATGCACTCCACTTCACCCCACTCGGAGCCGAGATTCAGATGCTTTGAGGCCCTACGAGTGCCTAATGAGCCCCAACAAAGGCGTGCTGCGCAATTTTCGCAATTGAAAGCCAAAACTTTGACGAGGCAAGGCCAAAGGCAGCACGCACAATTAATTTGCAAGGAGCTCACGCACTTCCCCAACTCGCTTGAAAGCAATTTGCCATATGCATTTCCACAATTTTGCGAGACTTCTTTTCTTTCCCTCAATTCCTATCTCGTTCCTTTTTTTTTGGCAGCTGTACTCATATCAATTACCTGGCCATGTTTCGCAAATTGCCAAGAACCTTGAAGTGTTGAGCTTCGCCCCACGTTCGCTATTTCCCCCGGCCCATACGCAGTCTGCATGCCGTTATGCTTCTCCCTCGCCAAAAAGTTGATTCAAGTTTATTCAAAAACAAATTTAACTTTTAAGTCATCAGCAAGGAGCTGCGAGCAGCAGGAGAGATAGCTTCAGGTAGCTGCCATATGCTTGCTGAACTGTGCACGGAGAGAAACAGGTGATTTGCACATAATAGACATGGGTGTAAAGTGCTCATAAAAAGTTTCAGGATATTAATGGAGATTTAAAGGATTTATTTTATAATTACTCAGAATCGATGGGAGTGCAAAAATAAATTTGCTTTTAAGGATGCAAATCATATGAAATATTTTTAGCATATGTTTACATCAAAATACAGCCAAATCACAACTATAGAAAAATAATATAAGAATTAATTACTATTTTAATTATTTGTACAATAAAGGTCCTCTTTTTTGTGTAAGAAATTCCACTGCTCTCCGAAATGTACCGCGCAGATTATTCTGATAGTTTTTTTCTCCATCTCATGTACTTTATTATTTTCCTTTCGTGGAATATTTTATTGCGAGAATTACGTTAGGTAGGAAGTAGGGTGGCTTATGCATCTGTATCCTTATGCTGTCTGCCATTGTTTAACTGCAGGTCCTCGCTTTCGCTCTTATGCAGGCGGCCTGTCAGCGAACCGAATTCCCAGCGGTATTTGCATTCAACTTAATTGCGTTTTAAGTAGATTTGCGGTGAATTGTGTTTGTGTCTGCATGATTCGCTTACATATGCGATTGTCTGTCTGTCTGTCTGTCCGAATATAGCACACATCCTGTGACTGCGGCCTCGGGTACCTATGGAGCTTCTTACAGATATTTCCTTGAATATATGTAAAAAGAATATATGCAGGATGGAAAAATGGGCTTTAAGTTAAATGAAAAGCGAACCGTATCGAAATACAAAGGCAGACGAACAATTAAGCTGGTCAAAGATTTAATGAAATGATTTTACTGATTGTGAAAGCGGAAAAATAATTCAGTAATGGACGTGAGCGAAAATCACTGCTGCATTATATAGTAATATATACATTTTCTTTGAGAAATTCGAAACCTTGAAATTTAAAGTATTTTCCATTTTATGTAAGAAGTTTTAAGTATCATCTTTATTTCAAAATGATAAACAATCTTACATGCAAACACTGAATGGCATTGGTTCTCAGACAGTAAACATTTTTACAGACATCTGTAGAAATAATTAGGTTTCGTTTCACCTTCAAATCCCCACAGACAGTCAATTTTTGCTCAACACCGAGCAACGGGAATTCCCCGTCAGCATTTCTGCATTATTATTCGCACAGAATCTGTAAACCGGCATTATTTTAACGCCAAAATCTCTGCAGCTGTCTGAGCCGAGATGATGTTGTACTCGCACCTATATTCTTTATTTTATTCTCTCTTTCTGGCAGGTAGATACACGTGTCAAACTAATTTCACATTTTGTTGCCTTTTATTCGCCAGCGCATTTGTGTCACCTGCACCACGGCCCCCCTTGCCGCGGATCTTTATCCTCCTCCTCCGCCGCTTCAGTGCTGGTGGCACATTGAAATTCATAAAATATTTGCTCAGCGAAATAGGCTACGCAGGCTGGAGCTGAGGCTGAGGCTGAGGCTCTGACTACGGGCGGAGTATTATGTGTCAAGCACGTTTGAATTCAAATTCAAATATTTGCCACAGTCGACAAACAAATAAGCGCAAATATGGTAAACAGCAATAAGGAGCTATGTGAAAGCGTAGCGAGCTGAAGTGAACTCGTGTACTCCGGATTTGTGTTCCGCTTCCGAGCCCCGAAAAATCTTTAGCACCCGAATACGAACACGAATATAATGCTGTCACCTTGGGAGTCATCGGAGCTGTTTGTCGTCTCAACGTATCTTTCGGTGTCTTAATTTCACGCACATTGGTAAATATTCAATGGCCGGCAGACGCCTGCACGAAGCAGGCTTTCTCACTCTCTTTATCGTATATTAAATGAAACAAAACCAAAGACCACATTGAAAAGAATAAAACAAAAATCGGCTTAAGAGCTTGACTTGTCCTTGGCCTCAAAACAAGGAGACCAATCGATGGCAACACCGAGCTGGCAGTTCCTAAGTCGGATTATCCTGTCTGCGTAAATTGTCTCATGCTTGTAATGCAAAATCAAGAATGGCCTGTAAACTGTGCAATTATGAGCATTCAAAAATTAATTTACAACACATTAAATTGCATAATAAGATAAACTACTAGATACAGATAGATATTAGTTACCATTTTTGAAAGACAAGGAAAAAAAAAGGGCAAAGATTTCAGAGGCATTATATATAAAATAGTTTTTAAGAATTCAAACTATGCTATTACTCATAATAAAGTAAACATAAATTTTACTACACGAAATCAAATCTACTTTATTTATTCTACGTTTAAGCTTGATTCGACTGACAACTTGACAGCTGAACCAACTGAGATAATTCGAATATTTCTTGGAAATAAATAATATACCTTCAATTTCGAGACTCTCAAGGTAAGAGATTCAATGCCTTAAAGGAAGTCTGAACAAATGGGCCGGAGAAGTTAACAATGATGCCATCGACATTGGCTTGTCACTGAATCGATTATGATTTGTGGCAAAAGTATAGCATACTTACATGCGCCGCCTACACAACTTTTCGGTGGCGGCAGGGCATATATTTCAGCGCGAATTTGCACATTTCGCAGTGCCAAAGAATGCGCCGAGGGACAATAAATCTTCGATTGTTTGCCCCAAAGAGACCAAAGGATGTGTGTCCTTGCGTGGGTGTATCTCTTTCTCTCTCTCTGCGTGTGTGTTCCCAGGACAGGGGAGTGCCCTCTGCCGACAGCCATTTGGGCCATATCGCAGTCATTTTGGCGCAGCTTTTTGCGTTTCGCTCGCCACATTCGCCGGCCTAATTGCGCTGTCTGCCAGCCAGTTGGCAAAACACAAATGCAAACAGAACAGGGGAGAGAGATAGAGCTGTCATTACGCTTCAAATCCCACCAAGGCACGACAATTTGTCGCTCCCTCCTTTGATAATTGTCCCAGTGACCTTTTGCGATCGAATAACAAGTGAGTTGGCATCCAGTTGGCATCAATGAACTCCTCCGCGCCGCCCGCTTAACCCTGCCAATTAAAGTGAAAAATAGAGGCGAGCACACATTCCGCCGAAAATAAGTAGGAATAAGCGAGTTCGGCAATAAATATAGCCATGGCCACGAAGAAAATATATATTTCTAGTTGTCTCGGCCAGTCCGAGGTCCTGTCCGATTTGCGGCTCCAAGTCCTGAGACTGCAGGCGACTTCGACTGGACTCGCTCTTCGCTGCCAGGACAAGATAAATGATGTTGCCAAACTAACACATACTGCTCTCCCCTGCCTCTCTGTTCTTCTGCCCATCTGCCCGTCTGGCCGTGTGTTGTTATCACTTAGCTGGCCATGTTAGCTGCCATTCCGCTGACTTTTTGCAATTGTCTGGCCGGGATTGTCATGACTTTTGACTGGTCCCTGCTTTTTTTGGCTTACTTGGCTTTTATATTTTGTTGGCCTTTGGCGAGACATCTCTCATAATGATTGGGTTGTGAAAAATGCAATTATTTTTGATTGTAGTTTAAGGTGCCATGTTTGCATTGCTCGCCAAATGCCGCACATTTATCACACTTGCCCCGCCCCTTCAGTCACAGCGGTCCCCTTGCCTTTTAGCAAGTCAACATGGAATTTATTGAGCCAGTCTGGGGCAATATATCAGGCGCAGCATTTGTCAGCGAGCGTGGCAATGGCTCTAAACGGAATTGAACTCGGCTCTTATTGATTTTTAAGGACAATCCCCTTCTCCCCCATGGCACTCTGTGTGTGATGCGTGTTGTAATTTTGGCAATTTTAATGCCATTAAAAGCAGCCTAGCCCCAAAAAGTTGCAAATGATGTGCGAAGGATGGAAATGCTGGGAGTATTGTTCGTATTTATGCAATTTGTGGCAGCTGCTCGAACAACCGCAGCTACAAGACTCATGTAACACACTCCCACTTCTCGCTACATGCTCCTCCTCCTCCTCCTCAGCCGCCTGCCCCAAACAACCACAACAACAACTACAGCACAACAAGACTGCTCTGGAATTTTCAATTAAATTGCAAAATCAATTTTCAGCAAATTAGCATATTTATATTTGCATATTTTTAATAGGCTGTGGGTTCGCCCCAGGTTCGCCGCCCAGGTCACAACAGGTGCGAAAAGGGAAATTGCGCCAAATTAAAATCAGATAACACGGAATGACTTACATTAGAGCGGCACATATGAAAGCAGGTTCAGTCGTCACCCGCATCTGTGCCGGGGTGGCGCGTGTCTGATGCTCAGCCATCAGCATCGGGGTTACAGGACGAAAGTTATGCCATCGGTGGGCAACTCTAAGCCGCTCACCGCACACATAAAACCACTTCCTGGAAACTCAAAGTCAGCACTCCTTGCGGCCACGTGCAGGGCACTTGAAGTTGCTGCCGGTGCCTATGGCAAATCATAACCATATAGACGCCGCAGCGAGAGCAAGTATTTCGATAATTACATTTAGCAAATGCTACCAGCGATTGGGGAGATCGAGCAGTAAGTTGAAAATGTATACCAGAAATAGAGACAAACTAAATTCGATGTAAAAAAATATGTTAATAATACTAATAATTATGTAATGAAGTAATCTAGCAGTTTGTTGGTAGTATAATAATTAGAGCTGAAATGTAATAGTTAAATATGTTTGTGATGATTTTTTTTAAATGACCAAAAATATTAATAGGTATCTATATTATCTCACAATATAGTTTATGAATTTTGTATCCAAATTTAAGACCCTCTTTCAAAACATTTAAAATTTTTACAAACGTTAGCTCCTGTCATTTGTAATGTGTTGCCTTCACAGACCGTACAACTTTTGCACCTCCCCGTTCGAGCAATTCCTATTTCGCATATACATTTTAATTTATTTATACACGTTTTTACCCCAAAAAGGCGAAATTGTTTCCCCCAGCCAACGACACATGTGTGGCCACAATTTTGGTATACAAATTACAAAATTATACAAATCAACGCCGCACAATTGCTTCAATTGAACCCAGACCAGACCAGGCCTCAGTCCGCCAGCTGCTTAGGAGCTTGAAGTGTCAAGACTGCTACTCCTGTTTCGTCCTACCCCGTCTCATTTTCCCCCCATTTCCCCAAACCTGTCGCTGACGGTGATGGTGTGGCTGGCAGAGATTAGAGTCGCGCCAGACGAACAATCAAAGACAAAGCGCCCTCGACACCTGTGCAGAATTATGAAGCCCACTTCCAGACGGGGATAAAGACGCCAAGAGTCGCGGTTGGATCAATCGCTGCGAGTGGTTACGGGGAACGGGGGCTATATTCCGCGAGGGAGAGGCAATTAAGTCATTACTTCATATACACACAGTGCTTTACGACTGCGACTTCCACTGCCAGTGAAACTGCCGGCAAAGGCGTTCGTTCTGCAGGTGTTTTACAAGTGTGCAAACAAAGTGCCACGGTGGTTGCATAAAAACCAGTAAAGCGGATGTAAGTGCTTGCCTCTGTGTGCAGAGAGAGAAAAGAACCCTTTACTTTAAGAAATAATGTACAAAATAAATGGGGTTTTGCTATGTAAATTTCTAAGGAGTAAGTATATAACCTTTAATGTATATAAACAATTTAAATTTACTTCAACTTAGAAAATTTAAAACTCTAAATATTGTATAATGATTCATAGTTTAGTTTTTCCTTATACGATTTAAGTTAATTTAACAAATAGCAAAAAGCATTCATTACAACATATATAGAAGTCTTTAATCAGCTTTTACTCTCTTTCTGTTTTTTATACAGAAACTTTTAAATTTTTTGGAAAATACCCTTTAAGGACTAATCTTTACTGAAACAAGCACTTTACAAATTTTAAGGACTTACTTTTTTGCTGAGTGTGAATGTATTGCCTTTGTATGAGTGTTTGTACATTTCCTCGTTTGTTTGCCAGCGCCTGTCTCTCCCGGTCTACATTTCGTTGTGGTTGCAATAAAGGCATGCAAATTTATGTATGCCCCCGACCACGCCCCTTTGCCATATTTTTGATAAGCAATTTTCATCGCCCCCATGTCGGGGTGTGCGTGTGTGCTGCTGCGAGTGGTGGTGGTTGAATGAAATTAACAAATCATTTCACTTATGGGCACTGGGGCATCTGCTTCCACTTAGCCCTCAGCATCGCTTTGATGCTAATTTGAATGGGAAATGTGTCATTTCGGGTGATTACAAAGGGATCTTATCAGGACGCAGCCAGCCCCAGCTGTTAGCAGGGGAATTGAGGCGTATTTGTCAAAAATGTTACTGTCGCTGATGAAAGTCTGCCGGGTTGTACAATTCACAGATAATCGCAATTTGCTAATTAAATTTCCGAGCCACTTAAGAACTCCCTTCGCTAGGCTCAGTCATGGGGCCAGTGTCCGGGGAACTACATGCAGTTTCACTGCTCGGCATGAGTCGCGTTATGAAGTGCATGGTAATGCTGCCGGTGAGCAACCATCTGATTGCCAAGGTGTTTTGCAACGCGGTTCTCTTCATAAATGTGGGGTTTTCTGCCCGCTGGCGCCTAAGCTTCGACTATGACCTCACCTACGATTTCCGCAACGATCCGTTTTCGCGAATAATCGATGTAATCAATTTTGTGGCTTTGATAACGAGCCACGTCCTTATTGTAGTGGAACTGCTGTGGCTGAAAAGCGACGATGAAATCAATAGTCAGCTGGAAGGGATAAGCAGTGAGATGAACGTGCTACTGGGCATTCAAGTGAACTTACAGCGAATTCGTGCATATTGTAATGCCGTTTATGCGTCGCTGTTCATCCGCTGCCTGGCTTTCGGCCTGGCGACCGTCTATGCCAACCGATCCCTGACCTACTATGCTTACTACTCGGAAGTAGTGCTGCTGGTGCGCTTCACTCATTTTACTCTGTTCTGTGCCGTCATTTTGGCCCTTTACCAGGATCTGACCCCGGCCGCCCAAAATGTCCTGGCGGAACTGGAGTGCTCGCTCTTTGAGTTGGGTTCGGTGCGCCGATCTTCCATAGAGAAGTTGGCCAGGTTGCAGCGTATCCATGCACTACTGTGGCACGCCATACGCTGCCTGGAGCACCACTTCCAGATCTGTCTAATTACCATGCTAATGAAGTTCTTTGTGGACACATCGGCGCTGCCATATTGGCTCTACCTCACCAAAGTACAACACACGGGTGTGCCCGCCGAAACCTGTTAGTAAGAGATATTTTTTTTAAAAGAAATTACTTTTAAATAATTTATTAATTAACTATAATTACCATACAAGCACATAAACATATAAAGGAGATGCACGACTTAGAAAGAGTATTATTATAATGGAATTCCATTCTCCCTCCTAAGTCTTTTAGTTTATAGTTTCAATAAATTACTCGTATCTACCAATCACACTTAGCCAATTAAACAAGTGACCCGACGCCAAGCACGTCCTGTAGGAGCTTCAGTCATGGGTCCAGTGTCCGGGGAACTACATGCAGTTTCACTGCTCGGCATGAATCGCGTTATGAAGTACATGCTTATGCTGCCGGTGAGCCAACACCTGATCGCCAAGGTGTTTTGCAACGCGGTTCTCTTAACAACTGTGGGGTTTTGTGCGCGCTGGCGCTTAAGCTTCGACTATGACCGCAACTACGATTTCCGCACCGATCCGTCATCGCGAGTAGTCGATGTGATCAATTTTGTGGCTCTGATAGCGAGCCACGTCCTTATTGTAATGGAACTGCTATGGCTGAAAAGCGACGATGAAATCAATAGTCAGCTGGAAGAGATACGCAGTGAGATGAACGTTCTTCTGGGCATTCAAGTAAACTTGGAGCGAATTCGTGTCTATTGCAATGCCGTTTATGCGTCGCTGTATATCCGCTGCCTGGCTTTCGGCCTGGCGACCGTCTATACCAACCGACCCCTTAACTACTATGCCTTCTACTCGGAAGTAGTCTTGCTGGTGCGCTTCTCCCAGTTTACTCTGTTCTCTGCCGTCATTTTGGCCCTTTACCAGGATCTGACCCCGGCCGGACTAAGTGTCCTGGCGGAACTGGAGTGCTCGCTCTTTGAGTTGGATTCAGTACGCCGAAAGTCCATAGAAAAGTTGGCCAAGTTGCAGCGTATCCATGCGTTACTGTGGCGCATTATCCGCTGCGTGGAGCACTATTTCCAGATCTGTCTAATTACCATGCTCATGAAGTTCTTCATGGACACATCGGCGCTTCCCTATTGGTTCTACATCAGCGAAGTGCAGCAAGCGGGTATTCCCGCCGAAACCTGTTAGTAAGAGCTGTTTTTTTTATAAGATATTACTTAATAATTAAGTATAATTACCATACAAGCACACAAACATAGAAAGGAGATGCACGACTTAGTAGGAGTATTATTAAAATGGAATTCCATCCTCCCTTTACAACCACATTCTCCTAAGTCTTCTAGTTTATAGTTTCAATAAATTACTCGTATCTACCAATCTCACTTAGCCAATTAAATAAGCGACTCGATGCCAAGCACGTCCTGTGGGAGCTTTAGTCATGGGTCAAGTGTCTGGGGAACTACACGCAGTGTCACTGCTGACCATGAATCGCGTGATGAAGTGCTTGGTAATTCTGCCGGTGGGCCAGCACCTGATGGCCAAGGTGCTCAGCAACGTGGTACTCGTGATTACCGTGGGCCTTAGCTCCTATTTGCGCTTCAGCTTCGACTACGATTTCACCTATGACTTTATAAACGATCACTTCTCGCGCGTCATCGATCTGACCAATTTCGTGGCTCTGATAATAAGTCACGTCGTCATCGTAAGCCAGCTGGTCTGGCGAAATCACCGCACCGAGATCGATGGTCAGCTGGAGGGGATCCACCGGCTGATGAACGCCCAGCTGGGCAGAAGGGTGAACTTAGATCGAGTTTGTAGCTACTGCAACGCCGTTTATGGATCGCTGTTAATCCGCTGCGTAATTTTCTGCTCGGTTAACGTCTACAATAATAAGGCCCTCACCTACTATGCTCTCTACTCGGAAATTGTTTTGCTGGTGGGCTTTACCGAGTTTACTCTGTATTGTGCCGTGATTCTGGCCCTTTACCAGGAGCTGATCCTCGCTGGTCTGAGTACCTTAGCTGAGTTGGAAAGATCGCGATTTGAGCTGTGGTCCGTGCGGCGATTATCACTGGAAAAGTTGGCCAAGTTGCAGAGAATCCACGGGTTACTATGGCGAGCTATCCGTTGTCTGGAACGAAATTTCCAGCTTTGCCTGATCATCACGCTCATGAAGTTCTTTGTGGACACTTCAGCGCTTCCCTATTGGCTCTATCTTAGCAAATCGCTGAACTCCGATGTATCCATACAATACTGTTAGTAAGCTCACTAAAACCACGTATTCATAATTTTGCTCCAATACAAAATACTAGAATTTTAGCAAGAACTAAAAAGTTTCCTTCCTAGGGCAAGCCCTCACTCGATTAGATTAATCTTTCAAGGGCACTTAGAGAATTAAATGAGGATTGAGCAACTAAGGGTCCCACGTCCGTTTCAGTCATGTAAAACATGTCCGGGAAACTTCACGCCGCTTCACTTCTGCGGTTACATCGCGTGATGAAGTGCATGGCTATCCAGCCGATGGGAAACCACCTGATTGCCAGATTATTTTTCAGTGTAGTGCTTGTGACGTTGGTCGTAGTTCCTACCTACTTATACTACAGTTATGCGTATGACGCCGAGTACTTCTTCCGAGATGAGCCCCTTTCGATGATCTTTGATATGGCCATCTTCGCAGCCCTAATAATAATCCATGTCATCATCGTAATAGAGAGGTTATGGCAGAATTCGCGTCATGAAGTCGACGGTCAGCTGGAGGAGATCCTGTTACAGATTAACGAGCTCCTGGGCAAGCAGGTGAACTTGCAGCGAGTCCGTGCCTACTGCAATGCCGCCCTTGGATCCTTGTTCATTCGATGCCTGTTGCTCGTCCTATTTACTGTGCTCACTAACCAAACAATTATCTACTATGCCCTCTATTCCGAATTAGTTTTGCTGGTGTGCTTCACCGAGTTCACTCTGTACTCTGTGGTGATTTTATTCCTCTACCAGGAGCTCACCATTGCCGGTTCGAGTGTCCGGCAAGAGTTGTATCGAACGAGATTCGAACTGAACTCTGTGCGCCGGTTGTCGCTGAAGAAGTTGCAAAATCTGCAGCGAATTCATAGTTTGCTGTGGAAATCGATCAGAAGCTTGGAGGATATCTTTCATCTGAGCCTGATCACTCTGCTCATGAAGTTCTTTGTAGACTCTGCGATCCTGCCTTATTGGATCTACCTCAACCAAGTTGAGCACACGGACGTAATCAGCCAATTTTGTTAGTAATCCAAATTATATTAAGATTATTTTTTAAGGAAGATTAGAAAATTATAACTTTTTACAGTATACTTCAAAATATTTAAGCATAATTTAGTGCAACTCTTCTGATGATTTAAACACAAAAACATTTAACATTTAACATTTTTTCTAAAAATTTTTTGAAGATTGCGGCGTAGACGAGTGTGTAAAGATCTTGGAGGTCGTTGTTCCCTGCTGGATCTGCACTCGCTGCGATGTAATGCAGCGGAGATTCCGCTCGATGTTCTACACTCTTACCAAGGATCGACGCAATGGCCAGCTAAATGCGGCTCTCAACCGGCTGTGCCTGCAATTGGGCCAAGAGCGATGCCAGTTCAGTGCAGGCGGACTGGTGGAAATCAGCACGGAGATGCTGGGAAAGGTTTGCATTACAATCTATTACCCTTCCAGACTTAATGAATCTGTCTTTTCCACAGTTCCTGTTCGGAATGATCAGCTACATTGTGATCTGCATACAGTTTAGCCTGAATCTCACCGCCAGCAACTCCAGTAAATTGGCCAGAATTCCCACAACGAATGCGTCCCTTTAAACGGTCTCGTTTCAATCGATTGTTGTTTTGGAGTCTAGTCGCGTGCTTATTAAATTAAAGTCAATTAACCTAATTAGCAAATTTGATGTCTGCCCGTGCATAATCAGAAAAGGACAGCGGCCAATCAAGGCGGCAGCCAGCAACAGCAGCTGGCCAAAAGTCTTATTCACATAATTATTCATGCTTAAAAATTCTATTATAAACTTTTGCCAGCGGCCACTGACCGCCCAGGCCCAGGACTGACAAGGATGTGAGGGAAGTCTTGTGCCACCCGTGTTTTGGGTTTGTTTGCCACGCATGGCCAATCTGTCAGGGGTCTGTGCCACAGCGTGTGTGCTATTGCTGTACACTTGTAAAATTTAACTTTAAGTGAATCTAACTGAAAATTACAACATTATTTACTCAAATCCCTCAAAATGTACACTTTTTCAATTCATTTGCACACTTTCTAGGTCTGTAATCTTTTTTTATGGTAAATAATTCTAATTTTTAAGCTTTGTACAGTAAGCAAGCTTAAGTATATTATTTATTGGTTAGCTTCATATGTATTGATTTTTTTGTCTTAATATTTTATCCCTGAGGCTCGTTGAGAACACTTTTCTTAGCTCTTGTATTGAGTGTTTTCCGGAAACTCTAACTTTTGAGTGTATAGCTTTGGGTGCACGTTTGAAGTTATGGGCCGCAGGCGATGTTGCCACGCACAGATTCGTGGCCAAGTGAGCATGCATAATTCTACGACTTTCTTCAAATGTCCGCACGAGTAGGCGCTGGTACCCGGCCTAGGCCAAAATCCCACCCAGTTGATGATAAATCGAATCGAATCAAAGCGAGTGGGCTGGGTGGGTGGTGTGTCTCAGGTCATGCGGCAATTTTTGAGCTTATAGGGCCCCTCATTAATCAAGATGGATTCTTTATCTCGGCACACTTTAAAATTCAGCAAAGGCAAATCCTCCAACGAGGGATCCCATAAACTGCAACTGTTTGCTGTCATATGCGACATGACAGTGCTCTTCGTTATTGACTTAGGCAAAAATGAGCTAACTGGCACTCTTGACACATTGGATACCCAGAAATTTCCTTGATAGGCTTTTAGATTTCCATTCATTGACAGAAACTGCACACCTAGAAAAAATCCTATGCATATTTGGGATTAATAACTAAAGCAGGAAAGTAATAATTTGTATAAAATATGTAGTCCTGCATTAAGTAAGTCGCAATACTTGAACATCTAAATAAACCTTTGTCTTCAAATTAAGCTTATTTGATGCATAAATCTACTTTTCTCACAGTGTTCAACAACTGTCAGTGCGAGAAAGAGTGTAAAGTCATTTGGGATTTTCATTTCAGGCATCGACGATAGCTTAAGAAGCCAACTGCAGCTGCACCGGCTTATAGCAATTCCTACCTGAAATGGTTAGCTCTTTTTTTTCCTTCCCCAAGTCGGCTTATGTGTTGACACTAATTAATGCTGGGGAATTTGCCCTAGACCCCAACGATACGCCCTCGATCGGGCGGCGAATGTTCGTGTGCGGTTGCGGCAACACTTTGGCCAACCCAATGGCAAATAATAAAAGGCAACTCATAATCGTCTCATAAAAATCAGATGTGCTCACGCACATTAATGCACATAGACGCCAATGGCAGCGGCATAGAGTTTGACATAGACAATGGCGGCAATGGCCGCCTGCCTCTGTGCTTCTTGGCAGTGACAGACAAGGAAGTGGGACACTGCACTGGAAAAAATTCCTGGGCGGTGATTAATTGAATAGCAAACAAAGTGTAGAATAAAATAAGGTTAGAGTGGTGGAGTGGGTTGTGTTGTTAAAACATTAACATGTTTAAAATAACAAAATAAGAAAGATTCTCCATATTTAGCATTATGACTTCCCCATTGATATTGACCCTCATTTTGTCTCTGTGTACACTTTCGCACACTTGCCAGAGGGGGACTTTTATAGCGACACGTAGTCAGGCACGTTTTGCAGTGCAGGAAGCTCGTTTCTGTCTATGATAGAGCCTCGGCCGGCATGGCTGTGTGCGTTTGTGCAGTTATTACTTTTATGAAGCATGTGATTACATTTTATTTTTAATGCTTTTAGTAAAATGAGGTTAGTACACACTTGGTTAGCGACAAATTACTTTTTCGCCTGCGCGCCAGGACACGTTGTGGAAATTCGCTAGCTTCTCCTTGGGCTTTTCCATGCGATTTGTACAGACAATATTGACGCTCGCTAATTGTTGGTATCGTTGGGAGAGAGAGTACTTAAACCATCAACCTCTGCCTGCATTAAGCATGTGCACAATTAACTTCCGCTTCCGGTTATGATTGAACCCGGCCATATTTGAGCCGGCCACGAGCCCGGGCACGAACACATGTCCGATAAGCCATGCTACAAACACACACACACACATAAGCTGACAGGCGGCCGAGGAGTGTGTGTGCGGTAGCTGCAGTTAACTGTTTGCATATTAACGACAAATAACCCGCAATCTCGCAACCTTGCAGCAGCATTATGCATCGATGGGCAAGCGCGCTGAGTGAGCGATAAGCACTAGATAATATTCCGGACCTGCCAATGCATAGGAACCCATAATGGTCATACCCGCCCTCCCGATCTCCCGATGGCTTTAATTTAAAGCAGCAACAACATTTCGCCAGGCCTTGGGTATTGTTTGACCAGCTGGCATTTGGGGCAGGGGTCAGGGCAGAAACAGGAGCAGGAGCAGGGATATCGAATGTGAGGGTTCAGTGGGATTGCTTAATATCTCCAGGATATTTGCAAAGCAAATATTACAGGCTGCACGTCGGCACTCCAATTAACTTAATGAGCACTAAAATCAGTAGAGTTTAAGTCCAATTAGAGATAAGATCAGTTGTCGAAAATCTGTACCTTAAGCCCTCTGTTTTTGGTTTGTTTTCTCTCAAAAATAAGCCTTGATTAAGGTAAATGCTTAACTTTCAGTAAACCCATGTTAGTAATAAAAAGTCATTAAAATAAAGAGCCTTACTAATCAAAAACCTCAAATATTATCAGAGCATAATTAAAAAGAATAAAAACAAACAATCAAAATCAACATATTCTCCATCAAAAATTAACGCAAAATTATTTATTGTTGATAAATCGTATGAAAATGAATAAACGTCATTAAAAGCAAATAACCAATAACCAATATTGACATTTATGCACAAAAAACTGATTTAAATTCAACAGATGTAGTCCATAACATAACTTCTTTCTGGGCAAAAAAATAAGAGAATAAAAAACCATTACGCAAACTTTTCGTAATCAGTTGATTTGTTGAATGATTTGCAGTAATTAAAACAATAATCCAGCCAATGCCCCAGGCGAAACTGACCTAACCAGGTCAACCAGCGAGTTGAACCACGCCAATTGGCTAAAGGATTTGGCATATTTATGGATTTTTACTTCAAAAGGAGTGCCAGTTGAGGATTTCACTGTTGAGCCCTGCTGCCTAGGCCGGCTTTCAAAAGCTCTTGGAGGCCCGGATCCGGATCAGCTTCCTGCCTCCTCGACGGCATTGGACTCTGGCCAACCGGACTGGTTGGAAATAATAAACAAATCGAGAAGGGCCAAATGTTGACCAATATTTCAGCAACGATCCTTAGTTGCCTGGAGCTCTTACCCTCTTCACCCTCCACACGGACTGCCATAAATTATGAGGCGAGGGGGCTCAGTAGGCTCCAGCACCTGATTTGTTTATTTGTGGCACACATTTTTCACATTTTCCGACAGTTGACATCGCACATTCCAATGCCGGTAGCCGGTGGCCGTTGGCGCCACATGGACAGGTTTTCAAGCCCGGTCGTTGGGTGAGTGAAGCTGACAAAGTGCCGGAGGGAATCTAAAGCCGAAGCCAAATCCATTGACATGTGATGATAGTGTGTATTTACTTAGCACAAACAAAAAGAGCATGCAAATCATTTAATTGCTGTGCAAATATCTGCTGAAGAGTGCTTAAAAATGTCTCAATACATGCTCGGCAGGAATTTAATTAGTTGCCAGTCGGAGCAGAGGCAAGGGAGAGATTTCCCAAATTCAATTTCTCTTGGCCGTCACATGGGGCTAACAGACATTACTGTGTGATTCCAGCTGTTAAGATGCTACGACATCAAAGTAACTAAGGGATACCTGATGCTATTACCTTGCAGCCTGAACTCTATTGATAACTGAACTCATCACACTAAGAAGCTTGAAGTTTGCTTTATGAAAGCAATGCCATTGAACTTCCCACTGTGCCCATACCCATTGTTTACCGCATGGCATTGTGTATGGAGTGTGGAGATTTCGGCCCACCTGCATTTTGTCACCCCTTCAAATGCATTTGGCCAGCAAAGCGTTAACTGATCTCTGTGCCAGAGTGCCGTAAATTGCATCGCCTGCCAACTTTTCAGCTGCCACGCCCACCAGGTCTGCCTGTGGGTGGCAAGTTGCACTGAAATTTTCGCTCCCTGCACCCTTAAATCCCCTTCGAAGCTTGGCTGGCCAAGAACTATTAGCATTAGCACCACTAAATAGAAAATTTGGCCCGATTCCAGACGGCACCCGCTGCCAAAATGCTTTAAATGCACTTAAGAAGCGCTTTTTCCTCTCTTCACATTCAATGGGTTGGTTTTCCATTAAATATTTCCATATTTCAATGGGCCAAAGCCAAAAATATTAATTTATTTCGGCAAACAATTCGTTTATGATTTACTACTATTTTTAAATCAATTTTCGATGAAATCAAGTTTGGCAATCTGGAGATACAGAGATAAAGTCAAGAGACTCATGTTTGCACTCGCATGTAATTGAAAACGGATTTCTGCTCAAGCTGAAGTTGTGGTTGCAAATTGTCTTTGCCGTTGCCTGGCTTTCAAATCTAAATAAATTACTCGAAACTCTTTGATGCTAATTAAAAAAAGCTTTTGAAAAGATTAAGGATTCATTTTCAGCTGCATTTCGAGCTGTGTGAATGGAAGCACTCAAAGGCCGGAGCCAAGACCGGACTAATTCGTGTGCGAGCAAACCATTTGGCAAACATTGAATGGCTTGTCTTGAGATAAAAGTAAAGCATCTCGGCCCGGCTCCTTGGATGCCTGGATGCCAGGATGCCTTCAAGGACATGGGCAACCGCTCAATCAAGCAGAGCTGGCAGAAATCGCTCCATCTTCCATCGCCGGGGCCGCTTAACCCCAACCGAATTGGATCATTTGCAAGCTATCTAAACGCGCCCCAATGTTGCCAGCCGCCTTTTGTGGCGCAACAAAATACGGCACAATAACACTTTGACACAACATTGTCATAACTCTTTATATCGCCGGCAATGGCAAAGGATGGAGCCTCTGCCAGACTCAGTCCCCCCTTCTGCCAGCAATATAAACAATGGCTGAGCTCTGGCCCTAAACGACTGCTCGTGGCTGCCACACACACAAGTTGTATTTTTCAATATTGTTTTTTCCATGTGATTGAAGCACAAACATTATTAGCATACTCCTCGGCTACTTGTCCATCCCTCGGCCCCTAGACCATACACACATGCTTACCATATATACATTTGTAGGTCGGTATATAGTTCCATCTCTTCTACATTATGCAAACATACATCAATAACCTAGTACAATGTAATGCACTTGTCCCGCCAGCCGCGCCCCTAGTTTAGTAAAGCTCTTCCTCCGCGGGGAATGGACAGCTGCCGCAATATGTTGGCGTTGCCGCCGCCGTTGTCTTGGAGTCTGCGGATGGCAATGTGGATGTAATGGAGCCGTAGCCTGGCTGAGGGCATTATTCGAAGAAAAATCTTCTTGCCTTCGCCAGACTCTCGTGATCTGTATACACAGCGCAGTCTCGTTTTTGATTTCGCTTTATTTTTTCTGCTTCCAAATTAAATAAACTTTAAAAACAAATCTAAAGTATCAAAATCAGTTGCCGCCGAAGGTTAAAGCCTTGCAATTTAAAATGACAAATCGCCAGAGAAAGTGAAACTGAAACCCTAAGGAACTAGGTCTCTATCTTCACACAGGACACGAGCAGCCAGAGCATCAAATGGCTACCTAATGGTAATGTGATGCAACTAATTTGATAACAAATTCAATTTGAAAGTGCCAAAAGTGTAGACGTTAGCCAAATGCATTTAAGCAGAGAGGAGGAGGAGGAGGAGGGACGTGGGCGGATTTCGGCTGAGGCTTTAACGCAAATGCAGATTGTGACACATTAACGCAGACAAACACCTAGACAGAAGCACAGACAAGCACACACATGGAGACACAAAAACATTAGCAGCGACGAGGGCAGTAAACAGCACACATCCTGTGGCAGGACTCATGTAATTTGCAAAAGTTCAAAGCTTAACAAACTGTTACGGGTGTAACGGACAGGTTCTTGTCCAGGAGCAGTTTATTTACAGACACCGATAGATTTAAGCGTTAAGAGTTAGGGCCTATCGATAGAAGTAGATCGACGATAACGATACGAAGAATCGAGAAAGAAGAGGAGGAGAACGATTGCGGAGATAGAGAAGAGAGCACGCAGAGTTTAAGTTATTCTCCATACATGTTTCATTATCTTAACCTTTACACATAAGCCAATAAATATTACTCCACCACTCGAAAAAG
>VNJS01016834.1:0-12812 GCA_008042575.1 Drosophila watanabei | reverse complement strand
CGCCGCGGGAGCGATTGCCACCGGAGGAGCCACTGGAGGGGCATCTGAGGCAGAATGAGCGCCGTTGGAGGCAGCAGTATGAGACGTGGATGCCTGGTCGATGTTTATAAGCTGCAAAGCCAAGGGCACGTCGAGATCATCCGGACCAGATCTGGTGGCTGATACAACTTCGTCATCAGAGCCGTCGTCCGCATCCACGGCGTTATCCGTAGATTTGTTTCGAGGGGTGAACTGCATAAGAGGAGTGCTCGCTGGGTCTGAAATAGGCAGAAGGCTATCAGAAAGGTTACTCCTTGGTTTGTTTACCGGGTCACTTAGCAGTTGTAAAGATTTGAAGTGTTGTTCCGCTTTCTGGAAACGGTTTGACAGTTCCTTGAAACCGGCCGCCAGCGACTGAAACTCCAGGTGAGTTTGCCTCATAAAAATCCTCATATCGGATTTAATATGCAGGCAGCTCGGGCACGTCCAGTCCAAAAATAAAATAATATTTTTTTTTCATATTCCAACGCCAATTTTTTTTGTCCGTCTTCATTTGGTGTCCGCCATTATTTCGCATTCTCTCTGCACACCCGTTGCACATATTCGCATAGGAGATCCGTACATAATTTTCTAAACTGTCTTTACATCGGTGCAATCCAACATACATATGAACATCCATTCGTACATAGGCATTTCTGCAATCCCGCTATTCTTCATTCCAAATACAGTCCACTAAAACATCTCCTGCGCCCATACTTGTATTTTCTCCATTAATTGTACAAAATATTATTCAAAAACAATACAAAAAATAAAAAATAAAGAAAATTACAAAGTAGTATAACAGTGTAATTAAATGTTTTTGTCCAAACTAATACATACATAGCTACATTCTAGCAGACCACTGCTTCCATACATATTTACACCGTTCAGCAGCGATCTTGCCTCCTTTTTCTTTGCATGTACTTGGCCCGCCGCGTACATACATACATATATATTCCATGTAATCTTGTCTGCACAGCATCAACAACGGCCGGGTTTTTGTGTCTCCCTTTCGTCTCTCTAGCTACAGCCGTTACTGATATACAAGCAAAGGCTTTGCAGTACCGTACATACATACATACATGAAAGAGCTTTGCTTTGCCGGCACAGTGTCCCAAGGACTATTTTTTTTGGCAATAAATAAGCCAGGTGTTCCGATTCCACCGCTTCCACTCCAATTTAAAAATTAATAATTATTGATATTGAAACAAACTAATAAAGAAAATTGCAAAGGAATATAAACGCTCAACATTGTAATTAAACTAATTTGTCCAAACTACTACATACATAGCTACAGCAGAGGCCGTGCTTCGTTCCCTAGTTTTTCCACACTCTAGCAGACCGCTGCCTACATAAATATTGACATAGTTCAGCAGCGATCTTGCCTCCTTTTTTCTTTGCATGCACTTGGCCCGCTGCGTACATACATATATATATATATATTCCATGTAATCTTGTCTGCACAGCACCAACAACGGCCGGGTTTTTTTTTTGTCTCCCTTTCGCCTCTCTAGCTACAGCCGTTACTGATATACATGCAAAAGCTTTACAGTACCCCAGCAGACAATGAAGCGGACCTAAGCGGATGGATCCGACAAATGTCCGCTAAAAATATTAAATACGGACAAAGAATCGGAATTTCAGCATTAGGTTCGCTAAATGCTCAAAAACGGACACTTAAACGGAGGACACTCGGAACTATTGCGTCCCTCGTAAAATGGCCGAAACCGGACGCTAAAAGGGTCGAGCACTGCCGAAAGGGTGTGATTGAGTATTTTGCAAGAACGTTTTGGGTGTTGCACTGATCGGTCGCAGGTCATTTTTTGTATGCACACATTTATGACGGGTGGCAGGCAAGACGCCGAGACCGCAGGTCATAAATGTGTTTTACCAGTAACCCTTTTTATCTTGGATTTATCTTCTTATTTTTTGCATGCTCTTACAACCGTTATGAGTGCGCCAGCGAAATTTCTAGAAATCGGCAACTGTTCTCCGGATTCCTTTTTTGCTTCATTTCTTCTTTGTGCTGCATTTGAGCGAGAGGCAAATAGTCAAAGAAAACAAAATATGAGACACACAATGTTCTTGCATCTTCTTTTTGTCGCGCGATTGGCGAGCGTTGTCGAAACCTCGTTGTAATTGTTGTTTTCTTTCTATGAACCGCTACTTTTGGAGTGACGCGCGTCGCTTAACTCATGTAATTCCTAAAACAGAACTGAGGAAGTAGAAGTTTAGGCATAAAATATTTCTATAGGTAGCGAAGAAAATTGTGAGGTTCCCGTTGATTTTGAGATTCCCGTTCATTGTGAGGTTCCGGTTGATTCCAAGGTTGTTGACGATTTTAACTTGCGCTTGGCTCAGTGGTTTTCAGCTAATAATATTAACAGATGCGCAGCCAATGATATGTTAGCACTTTTGTTAGAAAAAATTCCCGGCTTACCAAAAGATCTGAGAACATTAAAATCGACTCCACATGAAATTATTAAACGAGTAATGGCTCCTGGAGAGTACGTACACTACGGTTTAAAAGACGCTGTAACTGATTTTTTAATCAATTTTAGCTACACTTCTAATAATATTAGCTTAAATATAAATGTGGACGGTTTGCCCCTTTTCTAAAGTTAACTCAAACAGACATGGCCAATTTTAATAAATGTCAATGGTACAAAACAAGTAATGGTTGTGGGTATATATGTTGGTAATTCTAAGCCACAAGACCCAAAAATATGTATCTCGACCAATTTTCTAGAGAGTTGCTTGATTTAATGAAAACTGGCATGACATTTAAAAACAGAACATTTTCAATAACAGTAAGGGCATTTATTTGTGACGCGCCAGCCCGAGCGTTTATTTTAGGTGTGAAACACCACTCAGGTTTTTATTCTTGCAACCAATGCCTTCAAAAGGGTGAAAGTTTTCAAAGACGCATGATTTTCAAACTGTCCGAGAACCTTCCTCGAACAGATTATAGCTTTCGAAATAGATTACAGCCTGAACATCACAATTTGCAAGACCAACTTGTACTAGAAATGCTCCCAATTGATTTAGTTGTTTAATTTCCCTATGATTATATGCACGTGGGCTGCCTAGAAGTCATGAAATCTTTACTAGTTGCCCTAGTTAGGGTAAAAGGGCATCCATTTTCATTAAGTCGAGACTCAATAGCTTTATTGAATGAAAGACTAGTTGCATTAAGGCCCTTTTTTCCAGTAAAGTTCAATAGAAAGCCTCGTTCACTTGATGATCTCGAACGATTCAAAGCAACTGAATTTCGCACATTTGTTTTGTATACGGGACCTGTTGTATTTAAAGGCATTTTAGATTCTGTTCAATACAACCATTTTTTACTTTTCAGCCTTGGAATAAAATTAATTCTTGACAGTGAGTACTGCACTTCACAAAATGAACTTGCCTCCACCTTACTTAATAATTTTGTAAAAGAAATGCCGGACCAATATTTGTTTTCAATGGTAACTTTCAATTATCACTGTCTCACACATTTAAGTAAACAATGCTTAGTATTTGGCTCCTTGCAGACAATTAGTGCATTTCCCTTTGAAAATTTTCTTGGACAGTTAAAAAATTTGGTTAAAAAGTCCCATTGCGTAATTGAACAGCTGTACAATCGTGTTGTTGAGCGCAGTAATTTAAATGTAATTGTCAAGGAAAAAAGTTTTAAAAACGGTCCTAATAAACTTTCTTTTAATAATTTCCATTTTAATTTAAAAGATGCAAATAGCTTTTATTACATTAAAAATAACGGGGGCTATAAAATCTTCAAAATATTTGCTATTAATGAGAATAGTTTGTGCAGCCGTTTAATTGTTAACTTAGAGTCTTTCTACACCTATCCATTTAATTCTAGTCGTGTAGGGATTTTTTCTTCTGCGTGCATAACCTTCGACTCTAAAGTATGGCAACATGATATACAAGAAATAACAGGGAAAATAATGCATTTAATAGACAGAAACATGCATATTTACATACCCTTAATTTATTAAAAGACAATGGACTACGATAATTTTTTCATCTCGGATGAGGAGAACGACATTACAACATTACAACCACCGAAAGAGGACACACAAAATTCTGGTAAAGCAATATTTAAGTTGTTTATAATAATTATTTTAATATAAATGTGTTATTGTATTGTTACAGAAATAATAAACTTGCTTGGACGTATATTATCGGAGGTCACTTCTCTAAGGTGTGAATTGGCCTCTGTTAAGGCTAAGGTGTACGGAGAACCAAGTAAACCAAAACTAATCATACCGCAAGATGCCTTAAATAGTATTGAGAGTGTTAAGAGCTTTGAGCTTACGCTCAAAGATTCTACCATTTTTTCCGAATTTGTAAGATTTTTTTACATAAAATATAATATAGAATAATCTGTATAAATTTTACCAGTCCACAAACTAATTTAATTAACTATATATTTATTTATAGGTCAGCGATTTGTCCCTCTGTGCGGAAAAATCATACGACAAATTCATTCGAAAATGCTGGCGGGATGTTTTATCTGATCATGTGGCACGCCAATTCAGCTGGCGTGGTACAGATGCCAAGATGTGCATTCGTGGCATGCTAATAACATCAGCGCTTAGAGGTAATATAAATTTCGGTGTATATTTTTTTAAAGTAATTTACTTATAATAATTTATATTTTTACAGCCGCTTTCCGGAATAAGTTTGCTTTGGAGGACGCAGACTTTGATCGAATAACCGAAAAATATTTCCAATACGCCCAGGACCGTGTCACAAAAAATAATAAAAAAAATTTAAACTTTTAAATAAACTAGAAATAAGTATTATTTTTTTACTATTCCTGTTCATTATTATTATTTTAAGTTTTAATTTATGTTTCAAGAAAAATTATTAAAATTAAAGTTAAATTAAAAATAAAAAAATATATTGTTTTGGTTTCGTTAGTAATATTATTAAAGTATCTCTAATGATACCTATTCCGTTTCGTTAGTAATATAAGAAATGTATCTCGAATGATACCAACACGGTTCTTTAGTAATATTAGAAAAGTATCTCAAATGGTACCTATTTCGGTCCGTTAATAATATTAAAAAAGTATCTCGAATGATACAAAAGTGGTTCCGCTTTTAATATTGGAGCGTGCCACTCGCAATATCGCAAGAGTTCAGTTAATGATTTCGCAAAAGGTCCGCAAACGTATCTTTTTTTGGGTTCCGAAACTGATAGGTTTTGCTGCCACAAACCCCAGGACGGGTGATTCACTTTATTATCGTTCTTGAGTCTGAAATCGGACGTTTTGTCCGCCTGAAATCCGCAAAACGTCCGATTGTAATATTGTTTACGAAGATTTTGTCAACTGGGACCGTACATACATACATACATGCAAGAGCTTTGCTCTGCCGGCACAGTGTCCCAACGACTATTTTTTTGGCAATAAATAAGCCAGGTGTTCTGATTCCACCGCTTCCACTCCAATTTAAAAATTAATAATTATTGATATTGAAACAAACTAATAAAGAAAATTGCAAAGGAATATAAACGCTCAACATTGTAATTAAACTTATTTGGCCAAACTACGACATACAAAGCTACAGCAGAGGCCGTGCTTCGTTCCCTAGTTTTTCCACACTCTAGCAGACCGCTGCCTACATAAATATTGACATAGTTCAGCACCATTTCTACTCCAAATTAAAATTTAATAATTTTTGATATTGAAATAAACTAATAAGCAATTATCCATCAAATTATACCTAATGCTTTTGAAAGTTATACCGAAAGTTATATATATATATGAAAGTAATATATATATATATATATTAAATAGTAGATATATAGTAATTAATAAAATAAATAGAATGTGAACGGTATATATATATATATATATATATATATATATATATATATATATATATATATATATATAATATTCATTTGTTTAATAACAACATATACAACTATTTTCCGAAAAATTTTTATTTAAATAAAAGTATATAAAACAAAACCATCCAAATTATTATTAAAACCACAAAAAAAGGGAGAGAAAAACTTCTCCACCCACACGATTAATATATTATATTATTATATTATCTTCACTGGGAAAAATTATTATTAATGAATTTGTTTTGCTTCCACTAACGCTGCCAACCGGCCGCTACGCAATAAATATAGGAATCCAGTGTGACCATCATCTGGCGTTTATTTTTGTCGTCTCTATTTCTGGGTTTTTTTTTTCGATCAGAGAACCATTCAACCGGGTCTACTACATTCAATAAACATTTTGCTGACTACAGGGGTTCGATCGGGATTCGAGAAGTAACCATTTTTTTCGAGCTTTGCAACGGCCAATTTTTTATTTTTTTTGGTTACTCAAATTGCTCCATGGTTTCTAGTGTGACCACCTTCATCCTTCTTCGGGTGTTTTTTTTTTGTTGCCCAATTCTGTCGACGCTATCTGATTAGCCGCACAGTCCGAGTCCGAGTATGCCCATAGGAGAAGACAAAAAACCATCATTCCATCAATCCATTTGGGAAGATCCTCCTCCGTTTCTCCATCAAGGCCCAGCACTGTCCCTCCAAGGGCAAGTAGCGACAATTCTTTAAATATCAGCCCAGGTCCATCATCCATTCTCACTCGTTCGACCACAAAAATGGCTCAAACCGCCATCGACATTGCCTTAAAAAGTTCATTTCCACGACAGACCGTGTGAGTTAATTTGAGGCCAATGTCAACACACCGTGCTTCCCTGAAACTGAAAGATTGTCACCTGGTATGTGCCAAGTCAATCGGGACCAAATCCGAGCCCTGTGGGAGAAGGTGGAGAAGAGCTATGAGAGCTGTTCCGACCTCCTTACCACGACGAGCAACACCACAGACACTGCAACAGTACAGGAATCGAAGTACAATTACTGTTATTCGGTTAACTCGAGGTGTGTTGTCCAACTTCAGGACGTCATAGACAAGGCCGCCTCCCAATCCACACAGGCTTCCGTCAGTCCTCAACCACCACCTTCTACGGGTTGTCGCCTGCCACCGGTGGACACCGAAGTCTTCGTTGGTGACTATCTTCGATGGCCCACCTTCAGAGACCTCTTCACCGCAATTTACATCCATAATTCGCGCCTAACGCCTGTGGAAAAGTTGTTTCACCTACTCTCCAAGACGAGTGGGAATGCGCATGCCATCGTTTCAAAGGCGCCACTGACCAACGAGGGTTATAACTCTGCGTGGCGAAGCCTTAAGGACCGCTTCGAGAATGTGAGGCTGTTAGTCAACAGCCAGTTAAAAATTCTCTTTAACACCCAGGCTGTCCCCCAAGAGTCCGGTGTCGCTTTAAAAGAGCTGCAAAGCACTATCCAAAGTTGTCTCACAGCCTTAGAGATGTCCTCTATTCAGGTAGAGGCGTGGGATTGTCTCCTTGTTTACATGGTGTCCTCAAAGCTTCCCAAACTTACTCTTTCTATGTGGGAGCAATCCATACATAATAAGGCCGAGATTCCAATATGGAACGAGCTAGAAGCCTTCTTGACGGAGCGCCATCGCACGTTAGAGGCAATTGACGACGTCAGACCCAGTGGCTCTGGACATGTTCCGCCGAGGCCGTCCAATGCCAACGGATCCGCGCGCAGGCTGAACGCGTACGAAGCCAGGGTGGCTCCGGCACCCAGAGGGTGTGATCTGTGCTCTAGGGAAAACCACCCTGTGCGGCTTTGCCCACGCTTCCTAGAAATGGACGTGAATGGTCGGTCTGATTACATAAGGAGAAGACAGCTTTGCCTGAATTGCTTCCCTCGAGGCCATCACCAGCGGGATTGTACTAGTCCGCATAGCTGTTTTACATGCCATAGTCGGCATCACTCCTTGCTACATCGCGGCAATCCCTTTGCGAGCGCTCCAAGCCCGGCGTGCCATCAAGACCACGACCCGCGCCGACTCCGGCAGGCACTGCAGCCTCTGATGCCCCTTCAGATGTGCAAGTGTGCTTCGCGTCCGGTTCAAGAGCCGTCCTACTGGGCACAGCCATAATTAATATATGTCACCTGGGCTGTAATTTCCAAGCGCGCGAGTTAACATGCCCCTCTCTCCGGCAACATTGAAACAAATCAAATCCGGCAGCTTCAAGACTGGTGCAACAACATCAACATCGCCAACATGCAACTCTGATGAATACACACATTTTGTAAACTCATACTTACACTTTGACATATAAAATCATTCTGACACTTCATACCTTTGTAATAAATTTTTCAGTCTCATTTTGTTCTCCACACAAAATAGTCGTTTTTATTATATTCCTCGGTCACTGGACTGTAACTGGCGCAGCCGAACTTCGAACAAGGGATTGACCCACTACGCTTACCATTCTAATATTCCTTACAGCCTGAGGTGAGTGAACAGGTGACACGTTTGTGGAAATTTTAGTAGTAAACGGCGAAGTATTAATAATACAAAAAAATATTGAAAAGAGAGAACAATTGCATAAAAAAACATAATGACGTGAAAGTGAAAATAGGAATTCAGATGGGAAGGCACAACAAGCAGCATAGCTGGGGGTTCGCAAAAAGAGGTGATAAAAAATGTGCAAATAAAACTAAAGAAACAAACAAAATTAAATTCTAATTGTCACGCAAACGACCGTATATGTGTACATCGACCGCTGATAAGGCACCGGGATCGCTTGTGCGGGACAATTTACAACAATTATACCAAGAAGTTTCTGTGTGTGATGACCGTATGTGTGTACATCAATCGTTGATAATGCACCGGGATCATCAATACACAGAAGCTCATAAAAAGAAACCAACGAAAAGTGGTAAAGACAAAAATTTTTTTTTGACATCTCAAACTACTGTGTGTGGTGGCCGTGTGTGTCTCAGGAAGCACTTGGTTGCCTTGAGAGAGTGTGATTGTATTGCGATTAGTTTTTGTGGCTTTGTAGTTGTGTGGTTATGAAGCGATGGTAGCCTGACATCGTTGTCAGATTTTGGGGACACCATAAACTAGTTTGAAAGGAAAAATAAGCTAGTATGACAATGCTGTTTTTTTGTAGCTTTGTAGCTGCCGCAAAGTAACGAACCACATTACATACAAAAAAAAAAATGACATTAAGCAAATAGACGTCGAACATTAAACTTGTGACCATATCTTGCTCCGCAGGAAGCATCCACCTAACCTGACATCACCAAAGCACCAACGTGCACATCAAACACCAACAAAGCACCGGGACCATCCGTACACAGTGGTTTACAAAAAATACATGTAAGTTGTGTGATTAACGACCGTATATGTGTACAACAATCGCTGTTAAGACACCGGGATCGTTTTCATTTATCAATTTACATTAACGCAAATTTACTACTATAAAATATATAAAAACAAAAATAAAAAAAGAAACGAAGAAATTATAAGTGCACAATTATTACACAGAAAACACCGTGATATTATTCTCTTCTGAAAATGTAAGCATGTGTGTGTTTGTGTTGCCTTCGCTTGTGAAATTCTTGATGTGTCACTTTCCATTACCGAGAGCTAATATACACACTTTGATTTAATTTAAAAAATATAATAAATAACTTTAACCTTAAAATCTATTCAAAATAATTAAAATTTGTAAGCTGAAGGAATTTCTAGAACATTTGGAAATAGGCTTTGCAATATTTTGCAGCGCTCCGAGTCGCTTTAAAAATGAAAACGTGTTTGTGCTTTCAAATCTATTTTTAGGAAGCCCATTGGATTTCTAAAAAAAAGAGAACTGAATTTGAATTTTTTTTTTATTTTTTTTTTTTTATTTTTTTTTTTTTTTCATAAGCACAGGCAATAAGACGAAATAAAAGAAAATATAAATAAAGTGAAAATAAGAAAAAGGAGAGAAAACAGCAAAATTGATATAATAGAACAATCCACAAATAACTCAACATCTATTGCTGTCACATGTTCACTTACCTCTAAAATAAATTTTATTAAATATTTACTAAATCAATATATTACAGTTGAAGCCGTTTGCATCCATTAAAAAAAAAAAGAGAAGGGCCAGGGCCACTAAGTCCCACCATTAGCAATATATCTAAGCCGACAAGCGCAAGCCTAAATCTGCACCAACTACTAGGCCTTGTGCATCAACTACCCACCTACGCAGGCCCACCTGACAATCTTGACAGATTCATAGGTAGAGTAGAACAGCTATTACTGTTAGCCGGATCGGTGGACCAAGCAACATGCGGACAGTACTTACTTGGAACTATCCGTGACAAAATTATAGGCAGGGCAGATGAAGCACTGAGTGTCTGCGATGTACTTCTCAGCTGGGATGACATCAAATCAAATCTCAAGCGACTTTACTCTAGCAAGAAAACAGAAGAAATGCTTATTAGAGAGCTACACAATCTTCCGGATGGACTCAGTATGGGAAGATTATATTTCACAGCTACAAAAATAAGAAGCGAATTGATGTCCCTGGCCAGAGAAGCAGACCCTAGTAGACACTCCCTCGCGGCGAAACGTGACCAATATGACAGATTCTGCCTGAATTCATTTCTAGTTGGATTAAAAGACCCGCTTAGGTCAGCCATTAGGAACCAAAGGCCAGAGACGATCGAGAAAGCATACGAACTAAACTTCTCAAGAAATCTGAACAACGGAAATCAACGGTATGACAGCTCGATGTACAGGAATCACCCATGCGCGAGAGGACAACCAACCAATAGGGACTACAATAGCCGCAACGTACTACGTCAACATAACTATAATGGCAACATCGCTCGTCATGTACCACGACATGATAACCCTAAGAATGACAATAATAGTGGCTTTATACAGCGACATCAAATTTTTAATAACAATAATAATAGACGCTTTTCCCGTCAAAATATTTCTAATAACGATAGTAATGGTCGACATGATAGACAAACTTTGGGCAAAAACCCCTTCCACAATAATGACAAATCAGATCAGACCCTTAACCATCAAGACGGAAACAACCATAATCCAAGCGCTCCTTTATGTAACATCAATGATGATTCAAATTTTTTACTAAAAGCCTCGGGAAGCCAGTCGGGTACATAAGCAAGAAGACTCACGGATCTTCCTTGCCATTTGTATTACTATCACCAAATGTTATGACACCAAACCCTCTAAAATTTCTAATTGACACTGGATCAACATATTCATTCATAAATCCAGCACTTATCAATGCAGATCACATCAAAAAACTAACCTCTGATATCAATATCCACACTGTACTAAGTACATTTAAAATTCGGGAATATACAGATATAATACATTTCAAACAATTCGAAAAAATTCCCAATTTTAAATTCTTACTATTCAATTTCCACCCTCACTTCAATGGTCTCCTAGGCATGGATTTCCTATCCGGCCTAAATGCAAAAATAAACCTTGCTGACTCCATACTAGAAACACCAGAAACCGCCATCCCAATCCTCACAAGATCAAACCCTGTAGACATATTACATACTCTACCACAAAATACCAAAATGCGACTATCGCTCCCAGTAAACTTTATGCAAGGAGACTTTTTATATGAAACCACGAATTTGGATAATCGTATATCCATAACAGGCGGCTTATACACTGCAGTCGCCGGATCTGCCTATTTCGAAGTCTGCAATAACTCAGATCAGATCCAGACACTTTATCTCGAAGAACCGTTGCAGGCAGAAGAGTTCTCTCTACGAACCCACCAGTATTTGAACTGCATGTCCGCAGCAACAAATACAGAACGACTGGACGATCAACAATTAAATATTCAGACAGAGCACCTCAACAATGAGGAAAAACAACAAATACTCAAACTATGCAAGACATTCAAAAGACTCTTCCACGACGAACGTTCTCTAATGCCGTCAAACACTCTATACCAACAACAGATAATATACCGATTCACGCAAAATCTTATCGTTATCTATTTGAACATAAAGACAAAGTTCGAAAACAAATTTCGAAAATGCTGGAACAAAATATCATAAAAAGTAGTCATTCCCCTTGGAGTGCACCCGTTTGGGTCGTTCCTAAGAAAAGTGATATCGCAGGCGAAAAAAAGTGGCGTTTGGTAATTGATTTTCGGAAATTAAATGAGAAAACTGTTTCCGATAGATACCCTATTCCGAACATTGCAGATATACTAGACAGAATAGGAAAGACCATGTATTTTACAACAATAGACCTAGCAAGTGGCTTTCACCAAATTCAAATGAACCCACGCGACGCAAACAAGACGGCATTCACCGTCGAAAACGGGCATTATGAGTTCACGAGGATGCCCTTCGGTCTTAAGAACGCTCCTGCCACGTTCCAACGCGTTATGGACAACGTCTTGGGTGACTTAGTCGGTAACGTCTGCTTAGTATATCTCGACGACATAATAGTATTCTCACCCTCACTTCAAAAACATATAGCAGATATTAAATCCGTATTCACAAAACTACAAAACGCAAATCTAAAAATCCAACCGAGAAAGTGTAGCTTTTTAAGGAAGGAAATCGACTTCTTGGGACACATCGTCACTCAGGAAGGAGCGAAACCAAATCCACTTAAAATTCAAGCTATCAAGGACTTCCCCTGCCCAAAAACAACTAGAGAAATTAAGTCATTTTTAGGACTATTAGGGTACTACAGGAAATTCATAAAGGACTTTGCGAAAATAACTAAACCCATAACAAGACAGTTAAAAGGAAATAAATCTATAATAATGGCGATGAATTTAAACAAGCATTCGAAACGTCGAAAGATCTCCTTTGTAATGATCCTATACTCATATACCCCAAATTCAACAAGCCGTTCACGTTGACCACAG
>VNJS01016832.1:0-12641 GCA_008042575.1 Drosophila watanabei | reverse complement strand
TTGAAGACATTAATTTGAGCCTTGATGATATTCAATTTAGGCACTCCGCCGAGACTTGTGCCACTAACCGCCGCCCAGTCCACAGGAGAGAAGCACCAAAAGCCCCACAAAACACATTCGCATACACACAATGGAGGCAGCCACTGTAAAATATGAGCTGGCCTATGTACACAGTTGTACAGAAAAAAACAGATCCGGTTAAAATAATAGTATTTAAATCGTTTCAATATAAATATCTATAATTACGAACAGAAATGTATTTGATAAGATATATTTTTAAATCGGTTTAACTTGACTTCCTTTGAAATAGTTAACTATAAAAATAAAAGTTCATAAAGAAGACTCAAGATTTCATTTTGTGTTATAAGATCTTCAACATTTTTTTAATCAAAGTATGGCAAATTATTTTATTAAAATATACAGAAATACGAAATAAAATATTGTTTTCTAATTCCTAAATAAAAAATAAATTAAATTAAATAACTTTGAAGCCTTTTAAAATACTTTTCAGTAACACTTCTAATTCATTTCTATATTGTGTTGACCGCATCTGTTGACCAAAGAGAGTGCTTCCTGGGGAAAGGGAAAACTTAGTGACAGCGGGAAAAATCAGAAGAAGAACAAAAAAGTCGAGGGAAATGTATTTTTGGCACAACTTTCTACATGCACTTGCCGCCTCAGTTAGCTGGTTGTTGTTGCTGCCAGGGCGCGTACTCTTGGCCTGGTCAACTTTTCATGTTTGAGCTTCATTTTATTAAGTTGGCAACACTTGCGCAACAGCCAACTGGCAGCCGGAAAATGAAAACTGCCGCCTGTGCCTACAATTTGGGGTCAGCACCAACGAGCTGTGGAACTTTTCCTTGAACCGCTCTCTCTCTCTCTTTTTTTGTTTTTGTATAGTTATTTTAAAGTTTTTCGTTTAATTTTCAATTTGCTGGGGGGCGACATTATTTTTAAAATATTCAACGAATGAAATTTTCTCTTAGGCCTTGCAGCCAGCTGTGGCCGCTTGTGTTTTAACTTGATTTGCTTGTCGCATAAGCTGCGCTGGCCTTTTGTTATTATTGCTGGCATTATTGTTATTCCGCCGGTTGGCTGACCATTTATGCTTATTTATTTTCGCCCGCCGCCCGTCCACTTTTCCGCTTTTCCTCGCCCACCCCACCGGAGCATACTTTTGCGGGCCGAGTGAAATGAGGAAACTTTGTACGTGCCATTGTTTGCGCATATTTATACTATGCATCGCATACGTGCGGGTTAGTGGCTATCACCAATAATTTGTGCACAAAGAGCCGGCCACTGAAATACCATTATTATTATTTGCTCCGAGGTGTTTATTGATCTTGTCCAAACACAGCGACTGTTGACACTGTCCAGCGGCCAGTCGCTGGCTTGTTGATTGTTTGTCTTGGCTTTGTCTGCGGTGGAAGCCTAAGGAAAGTACCAAAATACAACTACCATTTGCATCGGGTCAGGGACAATCTATAGACAATCTTATATAGCAGCCGGGCTACAGACCATAAATTGTCGGCTTTAGTGGGAGTCTGGAAGTTGGGAACACTGCAAAAAAAAAATGTGTAAAGGGATGGGAATTAAAAAATATCTTTAATAAACTTGGGAAGTGAGAAAAAATATATTTTTATAAGGTATTAAATAATAGAGAATCTTGTTCTTGAATAAAAAATAAAATTAATAAGTTGCAGATAAAAAATAAACTCGATCTAATCTTATGTCTCTCGTTGTTATTGCTCGTTTACTCGTGTTTACTCGTTACTTTGATCGTCATTTACTCGCTTGTCTTACTAGTTGCTGGAGAACAAAAAAAAATAACACATTTTAAAAGATAAATTGAGTTAAAAACAGCTATTAATTACTTACATTAAAATTTTCCTTTGGTTTTTTATATTCTTTTTTTTTTTGTTTTTTATCCTTTTTGGGTATTTTAATTTTAGGAATGAGCCTGCTACGCAGGGAAGGAGTTGCTTTCGATCCTATATATCATACATATATATTCTTGCTCAACATTATTCAATTTTTTTCAATTTTTTTTTAATGGGGTTACATCGTTAAAATTCTCAAAAAAAACAAAAAAAAAAATGAAATGGAATTGATAAAAACTTTAATTTACAATGCTTACTTTTTTCAACCAATAAAAATAAACATAGAAAAGCTTTCCAAATTGAAATTTATGCATTTCTAGCTGAGTTATGTTTGATTTTCATGATTCAAAGACAAACAGCAAGAGTATATATACTTCAGCTTCCCAAATTTAGCTTCCTTTCTTATTTATTTTATTTGCAGTGTAGCCGTGGTCGCAGCTGCTGCATTGTGAACTACTCGCTGCGATAAAGTAATGAATTACCTGTTTCTGTACAACAATAAATTGTATTTGGATTTTTATTACAACTCTGCTGATTACGCTGTCAATAGCTGGGGGGAAATATGATTTCTTTATTTGTGTTCTCTTTTTTTTTGCAGCAGCAGCAGCTCTGCGACGTGGGCCGCTGTGTCCACTGCCATTGGCCATTTGGTGGTCCTGCTTTTGGCCCTTTTGTTGGGCCCTGGCAACGGCTGCTGCGTTGGCCTTGTTAAATTATGCTCGTCATGGCGGCACTTCCGGGCCCAGAGGCGCTGCCGTCGTCCTGTGCGCCACCATTGTTGTAGGTACTGAGGCCGGGACTGAATCCTGAACTGAATCCAGAGGAGCCGAGAGCCTGGAGCTGGGCGCGTAGAGCTGTCAGGCTGTCTTCGTGTTTTTTAAGTTATTGCACTGGGAATCGGACGCCAGCTAAGCACAGGAGCAGGAGCAGGATCTGACGCTGGAGCTGACGTTGAAGCTGATGCTGGAGCACAATAACAAATGAATCTAGCCGAGGAGCTTTGTGGCTCCTGTTCGTTTTGGCATGCGACAAGGCCGTGCCATCGAAAAATCCCCTGATCCCTTATGTAATTTTTAGATTTCCTTCCCCAGCTCATTGGCTGAAGTGGCAGCCTCGGTGGCCATAATACAGCCCCTGGTATAGCTACATAAAAAAATAGTCCAGCAAAAATGAATTAAACCTGTTGCCTTTCCATCCGACAATCTGGCTAACCGAAACTGAAACTGAGACGTTGCCAAAATATGCAGAATCTTAATGAAAGTCAAGATGTCAGAAGCTCGGCCAACTGGCGGTTGGCTACCTATCAGTTGTTGGCAAATTGCAACTTAAATAAAGCCAAACGAATTGGTCAGGATTGCGGAAGGCGAGCGGTAAAGGATTTCCGTCAAAACCTGCCACAGAGCCAGGCTACCCAAAAGGCGGGCTCACAACGAACTTTGGTTATCCTTTCGTCCGAGTTGCGGATTTATTTTAAGGCCAAGCCTGGCCGGCTTCTCCTGTAAACGGATGTGAAATATATATATATATATATAGAAATGCAGGAGAGCCAAGCACTGGAGCACTTTAACCAGGTCCCCGAAGTGTGTTCACTGCAAGGGCTTCCCAAGGATTTCGCGCAGGGAATCCCCCGGGCGGCGAGGCAAGCGAACGGGAACTGGGATGCGGATTGGATAGCTACCGCTGTCAGAAGTCAAAAGCTGCCAAGGAGCAGCAGCCAGCAGCCAGAAGCTAGCATCCAGGAGCCGCCACAAGTTGCCTGTCGACGGACAAACTTATGGCTAAGACCGCAAACAAATTTCGGGATGCAGCAATGTAGCTGCATTTCTACAGGGCAACTTGGCTAAGTCGGATTTTAAAATTGTACCTTTTATAGGATGCATAACCTCTTTATTCCCTTAAAAGTGTTTTTTGAGTTTTCAATATCACAATTATGCACCTGATGTGATGTGATATATTTTAACCTGTCGAAATTAGAATAGAGATGTTTTCAAAGAAGTAACTTTGTGATTTAAACATTAAATAAGGAATTTATTTATTTTATTTATTTATTTATTAAATGTAAGAGTAGATTATAAAACTAAAACTAACATATAAACATATTGTGGAAGCTGCCAGAGAATTTATTAACTTGAAAACTCTGTAACAAAATTCAATAATAACACAAAAATCTCCCAAATAAATTGTTACAAATTCATCAAATAAATTGTTTAAGACTCCAAAATAAATAATTGAAATTGGTAAACGACTTTGACAATCGAATTAGGATATCGAATATAATTTCCTTTTGAGAAAATTGACTGTAGTTGGAAGTAAAAGCTGCTGCAACCGAATTAGATGTGGAAGAAAATTGTCTTCCTGTATGAATTTCATAATTTCCCCAAGTTTTAGTTAGGAAAGGCAAGCAATTTCCTCCTCGTCTAGGCTAGGTGTGTGTGTGTGTGTGTATACATATATTTTGAAATCCCCAACCCCTCGAAATTTTCTTAGCAGCTTAAAGTTTAAAGTTCTAACTTTGCTGGCGAACTGGTTGGCTGGTTTCGGCGCTGTCTTTTGGTTTTGGTCCTGTCAGTGGTTTTCGGTATATATGGTCATGTGTGTGGCGGACTCGGATTGGTTTTTCAATTTCTTCGACTGTTTGCTGATGTCATCGGCAGAAGTTCGGGGCGAAATATCAGGCTTTGTTATTTATATTCCTCGGGCTGCTGACCCACTCAGCGCGGAGTGGGGTTAACGGACAACCCTTTGTCACATTTTGCAATTTATGTTATTGTGTACAGATCCGTATCTGTATCTGTAGCTGTGACTGTAGCTGTATCTGTATCTTCCCATTCCTTGTTGGCATCTTCTCAGTGTTTATGTTCTGTGATTTCTATCAACAACTTTTACTTTTGCAAACAAATGCGGGGCGGCGCATCTCAACCAGAAAGCAATAAAAATTGTTTACAAACATTATTTGCGTATATCCTTGATCCGGAAGCACCTTCCATGTCGGACAAGAGAGGTCCAACTTTACACTATTTAAATGCACAGAAAGAAATGAAGCTATTCTTGTAATTAACTTGGTATTAAAATAGGTTAAAGAGGTCAAAGGTTTCGATTGATTTTAAACTATTATTTTGTTTCCATAGACCATAACCCATCATTAAATTGTTAATAAGTACTGTTGTTTTGTGGGGATTTCTCGCTCTTTCTTTTTTTTTAAGCACCCACAATAATAGGCATTTGCCTTGTCACGCCCCTGTGTCCTTCTGGCCAGGATTCTCATATCTTTGTTTGGGTTTCGGGCATTAAAGCTTCTCACACTCACTCTAATAAACTAATGTCTCTCCTTTGGGGCGCCACCGCCTGCTTCCCTTTTGCCTCTGGGACGTCCCAAATCCATTGTTGGCCCCATAGTTTGCTTTGCGAAACATTTTATTTGTCGTTTCTTCTCTCGCTTTCTTTTCTCGGATTACTCGAAAATGTTTGCGTCAGATTTTGGGTCCTTTTTGCCAGGCTGATGGGGGTCCCGGGGCAGTTAGAGGTATCCGGGCGGGGTAAAAAGGGCTAAAAAGGGTGCCCAGGTGTTGGATTCCCCTAACTTTTCCTAACATTTTTCTTGGCACTCTTTTTCTTTTTTGTTCTGAAATTACTTGATTGAACTGGGAATATAGTAACGGGGCCAATGGTGCCAATAACTCAGGCTAGGCGGTTTAGGATTGTCATGTAGAACACTGATTGAATATTTAATTAATAGTTGGATGAGGTGAGATTAGGTGGATTATGAAGTAAATTTGTTTACTTATTCATTACCTATTTAAAGGTTCAATTACGTTTAAATGTAGACTAGTTTATAATCCTTAAAAATGATTTACGGAATTTGTTGGAAAATCTTAAATCTAATTTATATATTAGGGTTTGAATTTTAATCCCTAGCCCCCCATTTTAATCCGATTCCCGTTCGGGCTAATGAAGACCTTCTCCCTGAAGAGCTGTACTTTACTGGACCCTTTTCCCCCCGATTTCCATTTCGACTCTGGAAAACAACTCCATTTAAGACGCATAAAGCTGGGGCAGCATGTGTGGCTGGCAAACCGGGGGAAAATTCCTTATGCCAGGCAAAGTGAAACTGTCACTGCCAAGGTTTTCCTCCTCACTGCTGCTGTCGCTGTTCTTTTTTTCCGTTCCACCGCTTCTCTTCTACTTTTTTTGGCAGAGATGTAAAGGGAAACCCTGGGTTGCATATTTAAATTTATGATTATGTCGTTATGCTGTCTGCCCGCATTGCTTAGGCGGCCGAAGGAAAAGTGACAGCGGGCCAAACTTAATACAAATTTATGTGCAACATATTTTTGCACTTTTTTCCAGCATTCCGTACTATAAAGAGGGCAGCACCACCATCACCATCACCACCGCCTCATAAAGAAGGCTAACTGAGTGGTCAACATATGCTGCTCGTGTTCCTCCCAAGACATCAAGTTTGTTTTACTTGCCGGGCAACGCCTTAATGTTTCCCCATTAAAAACGAGAACATTAAAATTCCTTTTCGCTGCCGAGCAGCGCTTAAATTGCATTTCAGCTCAGGGAAATGACAAATTCTTACATAATAAGAAAAGTCGGGAAGGGCCGCGAAGAGAAATGGGAACCATTTGGCATTTGGCAGGTGGGAGAAGCTGAGATGGCGTGAAATTGAGCCAAAGCTCCGCGTCTAACTCATTTTTAAATACAAATTTTATGTACATGGAAATAAAATCAAGAAAGAATGGGTACAAAGTTTGGTCACGACTATGGGATACCTGGTAGTTTGAAGGAAATTGTATAGCAAACTTTGGCGGTCTGCCTTTTTAATTTTTCGAGAAATAAAGGAAAGCTTTTGAAGTTTAGAAACAGAAAATTGTAAGATATTATTAGGAGCAGTATTATATCTTTATGATTTTCTAGGCTTAAATTAAAATGTGATCTTCATGATACTTACACCTATTTTATGTCCAAATTTAGCTCTCCTTTTGTTGTGTAATATACTTTTTAGCAAACACAATGTACCCCTGAATGCTCTTTGTACTCCTTATGAAAATGAAGCAAAGAATTCTCAAATTTAGCTGCCGCTTTTGATTAATTTGTCCTGCCTAATGGCTGGCCATAAATTTCGAGTTAATAAAACGAGGCGAAATTCGCCTGGTTTGCCTTGTTCTAATAACAAAAATTTGTCACACGCCATTCTGACAGTTGTGTGTCACAACCACTTTTCTCTTCCTTCCGCTTCCGGCTGCTCCTGCCTGCTCCTGGCTGGCTTCTCCTGGTGCTGCCGCCGCCACCGCAAAACTGTCAACTGGCAAGTGCCGCTGATGACATTGTGGCCAACTTTTCTCAGGGAAATTATGCTGGCAGTTTTCCCCTTCCCCCACCAACCCGAGGAGGGTTGATTGATACGACTCCTGGAGAGGACTGGTAGGTACACTGGTAGGGTTAATCAATGGCCAGGCCGCACGCACCGAACAGCTAGAAATTCGATTAGAGGCGATGTCAGCCAGGCACTCGCCTCAAGTGTCACTTGCAATTACCCCGAGGGTTTGAGGCAGGGGCCAGCCTTTCTAGGGTTAAGCGTCCTTCGGGCGCCGGGGCAAAGTGCATTCAAATTGGCTTAAACTAAGAACGTTAAGCGTGCAGCTGTCTAATTGTATTTGCCACCCTTTCTCGCCCAACCCTTTCTTTCCTGCAAGTAATGTAAAAGTGCCAGGGAACTTCAAGATTTATTAGCATCAAGATTAAAGCATTAAAAATTTCGCAGACTGTTTTTGCCTTACGCAGGCATTAAGGGGGCCAGGGGAGGGATTCGGGCGGGGGCAACAACTGCCCTTTTGGGGACTGAGAGGTGTGTTTAGGGGATGCTGGGGCTACCGGAGGAAAGTGAGTGCAATTTTCGCTCGCTGGTCTACATCATCAATTTCGCGTCCCTTCCACTTCAGCCTCACTTTTCCCCTTGCTGGATACCCTTGAGGGAAGTGATGGTGTTCTTTTAAATGGGTTTAAATATATATTGTTTTTGGAAAGTTTTTAAAACTATATACAAATAATTTAAAAGAATTCATATCAATGCGAAGCATTTGAAATAAATTAAGAACAGAAAAGAAATGTTTTAAGTAGAGCGAAATGTTCCAGTTTTGTCAATTCTCATTCAGGAACTGATTGGGAATTATATTAAAAAAGAATAAATAAATTAATTTAATATAGTTTATCCAATACATTTCTTAAGACTAGATTTTTAAATATTGAGTTTCCTCATCCTAACCTTATTGGTCAGTATAAGTTTATCTAAAGACTACGAATTTTTTTTATGTTTCAAAATCCATAATTACAGTAAGAGTATCCTACAGTTCGTTACATTCAGACAACGTTAATTTGTGGTGTTGCTTCCGCTGTTATTGTTTTTGTTGCGGTTTCCACCGACAAGGATGAGGATAAAGCGGCTCCTTCTGCTGCTTTTCCTATTGCCGCTGGCTGTTTCCGCCGCAAGTGGAGTGTTGCGCAAAAATATCAGGCACAACAACAGTTTCGGATAGCGGCAACTACAGCAAGTACAACATTTCATTGCGCACTTTGTCGGTCAAAACTTTCGACATTAGCACTTAATTTACTGGCCCAACTTAATGAAGTCTACACTTGGCTAATTTACGCGAAATGCTTTAGCTACTTAAGGCAAAACATCCATCGTCGCCCGTGCTCCATAACCTCTAGTTTCGTTAAAGTTCTCTTCTTGTAAAGTTTTCGGTTTCTTTATAAACAAAAGGAACTTTAATGACCTCAAAAAAGTTAAGTATTCTTGTAAGTACAGAATGGTATTATAATAATGTGGGTATATTCTTAAAAAGTCATCTAATCTCAGCTTTATATGTGGGGCAATCGTACAATATAAGCACGTTTTTCCCCGAAAATTAAAATTTATCCGTAGAGGTTGCTTTATCAGAATATTTTTTCTGACTAATACATTTATATATATATTTTTATTATTTATTTAACCCATGTGCGTAGATAAGAGTTCGCAGCTCAAAGGGGTCTGCAGTCAAAGCTTTGCTCAGTTGTTGCTGATTCTTCGGAGAGTTCAGTTAGTTTCTTTTTGTTTTTTAAGTAAAATGTTTCGATCTATGAAAGCGAAGCACGTGCGCATGGTCATTGCTCTTCTCTCCATAATTGTTTCCATCATCATCTTGTGTATAATACCCACCTGGGTGGAAAAGCATAAATGTTTGGAAATTTCTGTGTGGAAACATGTTTGCCTGCTGCAGATGGTAGGCGGGTTATTCCTATTTGTGGGCTCCATACAGGTGACTTATAATTATATATTATATTAACTCTTTGATCTAATTAATTGCTATTTAGAACAATGACTGGCTGTCCGTGCCCTGGCTAGTGTGTGCCTGTATTTTTATCTACACACTGCTCTACAAGTCGTTATTTTATTTTTCCTGCCTTGAGGGCAGTTTACTGATGGTGGTTCCCTTCCTTCAAATCATAGCTGGTGAGCTCCAGGTTCTTAACTTCTCGCATCCGTAACTAAATTTTAAACAAATCTATTTTAAACTCAGGCTGCTGGTGCTACTTTGCATGCGATATCTTCCAGGACTTTCTCCTTTGGCACGGTCAGGCGAATCACATAAATCTCAGTAATTGATCGCATTTTTTCCCTGTGAAATGCAATTGAGCTGAGTGTAAAGGCAAATAAGTGTGAACATTGCGGTGGGCGAGGTGTGCGTGTGTGTGTTTGTGTTTTAAGTGTGTGTGCTTGTGTGCTTTAGCCAAAAGTAAAATAAGCGTTAAAATGTCTGCTAACCCAGTGGAAACGACAGACAGGGTTTGAGTCTGCCATTGTGGGTCTCTTCTGGGGCTCTGTGCGGTATCGTTGCATGCGTATTGCATTACCCACCTCGCACCACCTAGCACCACCCACCTTCACCCCCCTGAGTGTGTGGCACAAAGTGGCATATGAATAGATACATGTTTTGTTGCCTGTTTTGTTTGCCCCCCGCTCAGTCTGTCCGTGGGCTGGTTGTCGTAATCCAACAAGCAGACAGGTTAAATACACCGCAAGGACAGACCCAGACTCTCTCTCTGACACACACACGAGGGGCGGCTGCTGGAAAAAAGTGTGACAACGATGGGGAAAATTCAGGGCTTTTCCAGCGGAGATAGGAGAGACTGCGACTCGAGTCGCGATTCAGCTGGGGAGCAGACGCAGCCAAACAAACAATAATCATGCAACAATAGTGAGAGCCGCAAACAAATTGCTTTTCTATGTCTACACGGGCTTGTATGGGTATCTGTTTGCACTGCGATATAGGGGAACAATATATTTGAACTATAGATATATCTATAATGTTAATAAAGGTAACTTTATAAGCATTACTAAAATGAGGTAAACTTAATTTAATCAGTTGATCCCTGGTATCAATAAGATGTAAGTGTAAACTCATAGAAATCTTTAATCTAAAAGTATATACAATAAGTTTCTTATAACATTTCCAATATAAACAAACTGTAGTTAATATATTAAATATGGCATAAGTATATTTTATAAAGCATAAAAAGCTGTCTTCTTTCGTAATCTCCAAATTCTCTATCAGACAAATATAAATAAAAAATATTATAAAGTTAGCTTCGTCCTAAATAAATCTGTCTTACTTTTGATAAGGCCTCTTTCGTGAATTAAGAGCTCTCTTCAAGATTAATCATATAAATATAAACAAAAAATATTATAAATTAATGTAGACACTCCTTTTTTCCCAGTGAGTGTGTCATGTTCGGGTTCACTTGCAGATTAGTTTCGTTGCGAGTGTGTCTGAGTTGTTTTTTCTCTTTTTCGTATTATTTAGTTGTCTTTTTTTGTAGACGCACAACCACAGAGAATCAAAAGCCGCATGGGCGTAGCCCGTGACACCTACCGAAGGGGTGCTGTGCCGAGAGCACTGGCAATTAGAATGGAGAGCGTAAAGTTTGAACCTGGTCCCTGCTCCTGCTCCGGCTCCAGCTCCTCAATCCAGATCCTTCGTCTTCCTTCTCAGTCTGCGACGGGCTTTTGTTGTCTGCAAAGTTTGCCTTTGACACTGGGTGACTGCCAGCCCCGCCCACCGCCCCTTTCCACCTGCGATGCCTGGAAAATGGAATCCATTCATTCAAATCTATGTGAGCCCAGTGAGTGTTAGTGTCTGTGCAGCTTGTTGAACAAAATTGAAAATTAACTATAAATTCTGTGTGGCAAAACATGCAAACATGTTTGCGGAAATACCTGACAGATCCAGGACCCAGGGGCAGGGAGCGGGCATGGGCATGGGCTTGGGGGTTGGGGAATGACCAGACGAGGTGTCAAGCGTGGCAAACACCTTGGTGACACCGAACCCCTCATGGCACAAAGCGATTCATTGTTGCGAAATTTAATGCGAAAAATTCATTAAAAATAAAACACCTCAAGGGTGGTGACAAAAAAAAAGAAAACAAAATACAAACAAAGTTTGAATCCACCGGGAGCCCAAATTGAATTGCCTGAAATTTTTGCGTTTTTTTTAGCTTGTATATATTTTATTTTGGGGGTACAGTGAAGCCTTTCAAAGGTGCTAAGTACACGAGGGAGGTGAACAAGAAAAAAATGTATAAAAACAAGAAGCGTGTTAACCCTCGTGACAAGTTGTGGCTCAAGGGGTTTTTTGGGACACTCAAAAAAAGAAATTTGGCAACATAAAGTATTCTTTTTAAAATAAAAACGACTTTCGGATTTTAGGGAGATTCTCCGATGAAAATCTTAATGTAAGTAAGAAGTTTTTTAAATGTAAAGACAAAAAAATAAAAACTCTCAAAATGAGATCTGGTAAACACTTGGATTGTTATTATTTAATTAAAAAGTTTAAGGGAGTTTTCTTGGATAGATGCAAATATACTTCAAACAAGACTTTAAAATTTCAAGATTTTACATATAGTGAAATATATATTTACAATGTAACTTAACAATTTAACATACTTGAAATAAATACAATATTAACAAAATGTTTAAATACATTAAAAATTGCTAAGAGCTCTATTATATATATATATATATATATATATATATATTTTTAGCATATTCCAGAGATTATATTAAACCTATTTTTAATAATATATAAAACAAAAACATTCCCAAAGAAGAACAGAGTTTGACTTGCCCAAAAATAATAAAAAGAAATTAAACCCAGACGGAAAATGAGGAAAAGGCGGAGTTATTCCAACGACCAGGAGCAACGAGCAGGAACAATCAGCTAGACTTAACTAATAAATTTCCTTGAATTCCACACGTAGTCAAGTCGAAGCGGAAATCATTTAAGCTGCCAAATCAGCCAGCCAGATGGTTCAAACAAAAGCTCTTTCTGGCCGAGAGAAGGTGCGCCACTGGCCCTGGCAACCGAATGGCCATCTGGATGGGAACAGGACCTCGAGAACTAGCTGCAAAAAGAAAGCGATTAATATTCATTCAGTGTCGCGCGTATATCACTTTTTATATGCACAGGGTCGCCGCTCCGAAAGGGGATGGATGGTGCGGGGTTAAGGGGAGAGAAGGGGGAGGAATCCTGGGGCAGGCGCCGCCAAGTATGCAATGGAATTCGGCGCACGCAGCAGCAGGTGAGCTCGTGTGGCTGCTCCACTTGCTGCTGTTGTTGTGTGTGCGGTGTGTGCAGGTGTCCGCGTTAATGTGTGTGTGCGAGTAGGTGTGAGCCAACGCACAATTACATACAACAATTTGTGCTTTGTTTCGCCGTGTGT
>VNJS01016826.1:0-11090 GCA_008042575.1 Drosophila watanabei | reverse complement strand
AGAACAGCTCAGCCCTCGGCCTGTCACTTGAGACGGATACGGCTAGAGCTAGGTCTACGGAGGCGGAGAATCATCCGGAGATGGAGCAAGAAACGAGGAGCAGGGAGTGAGAAGCCATGTGCGGCACGCTCACGCATCTGCTCCTGCTTCCGTCACAATAGAAAGGTCATATAGGGTTCCGTGCACTGGGAAAAGGGAAAGGAAAAAGGGGTTTTCCCACCTTGAGAATGGAGTTTGTAAGACCTGCTTGGAGTTAAGGCATTAAGCTACTTTTTATATTAATTTAAGTCTCTATTCCTTTTCGGATTAAGTAATTAAATATAATTTAGTTGGAGGTACAGACATGGAATAATTATAGCTCACAATGAAGCTCTTTAATTATCTTGAATTATAATTAAAATCCTCACTAGTTATTACTTCAAGTGTAGGAGTTAACCTGAGCTGTCTAAGTAATGCATATGAATTTGTGGTAATAATTCATTCAACTCGTTTTCCAGAATTACATCAGCCCTTCCCCCGGACGGCTTCTGCTCGGACTGCTCGTCCTCATGTTGGGTAAATTCACCTCGAACCATGTCCAGGTCTATCACCAGTACTCGCGTCCAGTGCCCGTAAAGAAGCCCGTTAAGGTGAGTGAATATCCTTCGAAGTCTTTGGGGGTCCTTGGTTTGTTTTCGTTTTATGTTTTACGTTTCTCGTTTTTCGTTTTTCGTATTCGTCCTGCTCGTCCTCCTAAGCAAACACAATTAGCATGCATTAACAGAGAGCGAAACCCTTTCATTGGCATTCCTTGGAGGGCCTCATAATTGGGTGCAAGGTGAATGGGGAAAATTCCGTGGTATTTATTTTGTTTTGAATTTTGCGTGTGTTTCGTCCTGGCTTTCGTTTTGTTTACATTTTTTGTTTACACGCACAAAGACCGGTCTTAAAACAGGTGCTTTTCTGCCGCTGCTGCTCCTGCCACTAGTAGTTGTAATTTTTGTGGGTGCTTTCAACGCCAGGATATGGCTAACTTATGTACGGTGTGCATGACACGTGACAAATCCCCGGGGAGACGACGAGGAACAAAATATCCTTCTGCATGCCTGCACGACAAAAGACAAAATGCCCGAACACACTAGCCAGACAATAAATAATTGATATTTCATAATTGTTTTTCTCAAACCCTGCAGGCCGAGAAGCCTCGCTCGCAGGCGGGAATCAATTGAAGCGGACAGCGGATACCAATAGCGATACTGTGCTCCTGCCTCCTGCGTCCTGAGACCTCTATAAAAAAGCAAAAAAAGAAAAATCCACCGCCCAGCCCCGCCCACCCAAGTTTCAGTTGTTTATGTGTGCGTGTCTGTGCGTCCGCTGACGACGGACGATGTTGAAACAGAAGCGTTTGGCCAAGCAGAAGCCCAAAGCGAAGCCGGTAAGCAAAATCCGAGACTCGATAATGGAGGAACCAACCAATATCTCTTCTTCTCCTCCTTGTCCTACTGCTCCTACTCCTCCTACTCCTACTTTCTCCCCCTTAAACACCTATCTCTCTCCAGGTGCTTTTGATTTGATCTATATAATCTCTTTCCCGCCACAAATCTCTCCTCTACTCTGTCTCTCTATCTCTGCCATATAATTGCTATTTGACTGACTGCCAAACTGCTTTGTCCCGGAAAAACTTACAAAAAAATAAAAATTCTCTACTCGCTCTACAATTATCTCTTGAGTTTTCCCCCCTTTCAATGGCCTTGGAAACTGTCTAGTTCTAGTTTGTAGCCAAACTATTGCCAGTTCTTGTTCGTAGAGTTTTCTTTTTCAACTATATCGTGGTAATTAGTTGGCCCAAAACTTTTTTGTGGGCATTTCAAGTATTTATTGCGAAAACTATTTTCAGTAGCTTGCTTTCTCACCTACATAGATTGTTGCATATACATATATTTAGTATATATAGTTACTTAATTAGGCCAGTTCTTGTTCTCACTTCTTGCCAACAAATTTTGCAAAAGTGAATGGCAGTTTTTAGAGTTATTGTAGATTAGAAAGTCACTAAAATTAGTATTTATTAATTTGCTAAAGAAATCTGATTCACTAACAAAATTAAATTTAAAAGTAACGTTGTTACATTTAGTAGTTTCAGTAATATAATTTATTTCATTATACCCTTGCAGGGTATTATAATTTCAGTCAGAAGTTTGCAACGCAGTGAAGGAGTCATCTCCGACCCTATAAAGTATATATATTCTTGATCAGCATCAACAGCCGAGTCGATCTAGCCATGTCCGTCTGCCGTCCGTCCGTCTGTCCGTCCGTCTGTCCGTCTGTCCGTCCGTCTGTCCGATTATACGCGAACTAGTCCCTCAGTTTTAAAGCTATCTATATGAAACTTTGCATACAGTCTTCTATATACTCTCACTCGTACATAAGTCGGAACGGGCCAGATCGGGCGACTATATCATATAGCTGCGATACAAACAATACGAAAATTTGTTGAAAAAAAATTATAACTTCATTATTTTTTAACATATCTTGATCAACTTTCGGTTATGAGCTTTCTATATTGTTCCAGATTTTTGGATTTAATTTTATAAAAATCAGACAACTATATCATATAGCTGCCATAGGAACGGACGTAGAATTTTCAGAAAAAAAATTATAGCTTTGTCAGTTTTCAACATAATTTCTTCTACTTTGATATACTAGTAGTTTATATTTTTTCAGAATTTTGTTGTAAATTTCATAAGAATCGGACGACTATATCATATAGCTGCCATACAAACGATCGGTAAACGTGGAAACAAATTACATTTTACTTTACATGTAAAAATATGAAAAAATGTAAAACTGTTCAAATTTTATGTATATGAAAGTAGTTCATATTATATTATATTGGGATAGGTTATAATTTATACAATTGGAATCTGCAAGGGTATACAAACTTCGGCGTGCCGAAGTTAGCTTCCTTTCTTGTTTAGTTTTGACTTACATTTCTCTAGTTTTGCCTCATTTTAAGAAAATAAATAATTAAGTTGCTTTTGTTGCAGTTTAAATGATACTCTGGTCACACTGTTTGGTTAGTTACGGTCCCTCTCGAGAGGGAGGTTAAGAGCTAATCTGATCAGTTTTTCTCTTGTTCTATCAGTTACTTACTCTTGAAAGACTTCATGCCCTCGGATCAGCTTTTCCCTCTGAGGAACTGCTCCCTTCATTTAAGAGACCTTAACTCAAAAAACAGTGTGACCATAGCATATTTATATTAAAGGGAATTTTTTCCCATTAAAAATATAAAAACAAACTAGATTCATGAATATGTTTTAGTGGTTGAGTAGATTTTTCATCAATTGTTTGTATATGTATTTTTTGCTTATTTCAGTTACTTATTTCATAATTTGTGAAGCCATTTGGGCAACGATTTTATTTGTTTATTTTTTTTAACTGCAAGTAAGACTACTTAAAGCGGTAGACACTTTCTGTTTAAGTTTATGCTTTTAAGTAAAATTAATTTTAGCTTTAGTACTTATCAATAGTTTCTTCAACTGAATTTTTAATATTTATTCAAATTTTTCATTTAAAAGTTACATCAATTTGTTAATCTGTAAGTTGGATAAAAAGTGTAAAGCCTCAAAATGAAATCCAGAACAGGCCTGAGATTAAGTAAAAGGGGAAATTCTGCAGTAACCGCCTGAAAGTATGCACCAAATGTTTTTAAACTCTGAGTATCTTGCGGATTCCGCGCTCTCAGATACTCGGATTCTTTATTTGTTGTTCTTGTTGTATTAGTTAGTTGACTGACAGCTGCTTATCGCCGGCAAGCGCGCTGGTGGCCAGCTGTTTGACTCGAAACTTTAATTGTTTGAGTTGTGGCCGCGGGTGGCAGCCAGCCGAGCACTAAAATGAGTGCACAAAATGAAAAACTTTTGCGAATCAACATAATTATGGCCTGCACACTTTATTCTTTTTATGCTGGGCATTAAACCGTCTTTAAAGTGAGCAAGTTTTCCCGTCAAAGTTTTTCCTCAGCTTATTTGCTGCATAAAAAAAACACAAACCGTGCTCGAGATCGCCGAGAGCTCAGTACTTACTAGTCATGTTGTACTCACTTTCAGCCGCTCTCCGGGGAGCTTATCGCTCTTGTCGATATTCTATATTTTTTCCTCTCTGCTCACTGACGGCGTTCGATTATATTGCCGCTATATTTGCGCCGCTAATTGACACCGCTCGCCTTGGCCGAGTGGGAAAAGCTCTCCGCTCCAGTGTCGCCGCGGTCTCAGTGCTCGACGCGGCTCCATGTGAGCCAAGCGGGAATCGCTCGCTCCGAACGCGCCTACACCGCGAAAAAAAAACAAGAAAAACATAGCTAAAATTGGAAATACATTCGGTATTATTATTTGTAAACATTGTTAGAGAAGTACGTCATTTGATAATAATTTTGAGTACTTTAGGAGTACTTCAAAATGATAAAATGGTTGTAAATTAAATTAATTATACCAAAACAAATGATAAAGAATATGTCAAGATAAGAATAATGTTCCTAACAACCGTGAAAAAATAATATACCAAAATAAAATGTAACGAAATCCAAATACTCTATATTATTGTTGAATTTAATTTATAAATAATAAATTATATTTAGATAGTTGGCATTAAAAATAAAGAATCTGATGAAAAATGAATACATTAAAGTAGCATTATTTAGACATACACTTAGACACATTTTATAGAGACTTAAAATATCATTTTAGAGAGAGATATATAAAGCGGGAGCACCGATCCTCTTTTTCAAAATCAAAACCGCATTTTATAGAGATTTACAAACTTCTTTTTTTTGAGTAAATCTACACACTTTTGAAAATGATGAAAAAATCAATTAGACATTTTATAACCAATGACTAACTTTTAATACTCGTTTTGTTTCCAATTTTAGTTAGTGTTTCTCTCAGTGTATAGTAAACATTGTTCGCTACGCGATTAGATATACGCCTGAGTGTGTTTGGAGTATGTGGATTCCATCAAGTGCATCTGGAGCTGGCCATGTACTTCGAGACCAATTGGGTGTTTGTGAGTACAACTGGAGGGCCCTGCCTGAGTAATTGTCGTTAATTGGCAGGGAACTGCAGCTAACTGTGGGGTTTTTCTGGGTTTATGAATTCTAACCGGTCTGCTGGTGATTCGCTTGACATATCTGTGCTTTCTGTCGTCGCTGTCGCCTTGTGTTTTGTGTTAATCAGCAGCTGTCGTCTGCGAAGTGGGAGAGCGAGCAAGCCTCCCAGCTCACTCTAGAACTCTCTTCTAAATATGGGGGAGAACCCTCTCCAAAGTAATGACAATTTGGCTAATAGCTAGAAAAAATATATATGTATTTATCTAATATTTTTCAAAGATAGTGGGTAATATTCATACATGTTTTGGTTGTCAAATTGTCATGTCTTTCGATAAGAATATCTAGGGAAATATATTTACAAGCTATTTGGAATTTATTATCTTATCTTTAAGACTTTTAGAGACTTAATTCTTTGAATTCATAAATTTGGAAGAATATTTTTTAGATTGAACGAAATTTAAACATATTTTTAAAATAAGAAATAATGCAAGTGATAAACTTATACGTTTAAAAATCATAAGTTGGTATTTTAACACTTTCAAAAGCCCTAAAAATGTGTCTATAAAAATTTGTACAGTACAAATAATAGTAACAGTAAATTGGTACTTCAAATAAGAACATTGCATACTTTTAGACACATTATTAAGGCTTTTAAAAGCCCCAGGTATTTCTAAAGCCTCCTAATTTATTTTTTTAAATTTTATTTTGGAAAGAAAATAATTCATAATTAGTTCTTAAATGTCTTGTGTTTGTATATTATCTTTACTATTTAACATCCATTAAAATTAATGCTCTTCGGAAGAGTTCCTTTTGAAAGTAATGAAGCTACTTTCAAAATTCTACAAAAAACCATTTCCTGGAACTCTCTTGAAGAGGAGTAATTGTAATAAGACAACTTATTCCGTATTTCCTGAAGCCTATCATGCTCCATAAATGCATCTCATTGACAGCACTGATTCTGTGACAGTGCGAAAAAGAACTTTGCGCGAAGTCTGAGAAAGTCAATTTCGCACTCTCATTGCGACTCAGCCATGCAAAGGCGGGACTCTGAGGAGCCCCTTACCACTTCATTGCCCGCAATCCATCACCACGACGACGACGACGTCTCTTGGCATTTTTCGAGAACGAATGTGGCACTTCATCAGCCATGGCAACAGCCGCAGCATGGCAGCATCAGCGTCCTCCAGCATCCTCCAGCTCCATCTTCAGCCATAGCTTTGTGCTTCGCCAGCAATTTTCCACTTTGAGGAACCGCAAGTCGACAGCAGGTGAAACACTGGAAGACCACCTGCCACCTGGCCACAACCCCTTTGGAGCTTCGGAGCTGTTGCTTTATATTATTCGCCGCCTTGCTTGCATTATGCACGAACGGATGGGATGACGACGCTTGATGCGGGTATTAAGTGCTGTTTATGTTGCACAACTTTTATCGGGTTCGATAAGGCGGAAAGAGGTGGGACAGGTGGGACAGGTGGCCCGGCAAATTGCATCCTGCGGCTTTGATCCTAACCAGCCAGTGCATCAATTTTTATATGTGCACGATTTTATGCCGGATGCGCTGCTCTTAATCGAATGCTGAAAATGGCCACAATTCGACGTTTCCCCCGAGTTCCATTGCACATTTCCTGCCAGCGGCCATTGTTCCCCTGATTTCAGGTGGGAGTTCGAACAGCATCACGTTCTGGCTAATTAGTTTAGCCATTTCCGCTCGAAAATGCGAAAAGGGGTAAAAGTCGAAAGGATCCCAGGGCTACCATTTTCACCTCAATCATTGAAGTCGTCATAAATTTGAATGGAGTGTTGAACGGGAGTTAACTAATTAACATGGTGCAAATATACACTGCCCAGGGATGTATTCTGGGGAAAAGGTAGATTCAATTACTTATTTTTGTTAATTTCGGGTCGAAAAGATTGTTAACTTTGATGTATATCGAAATGTGACAGTTCGAATTTGAATTGTATAAAGAAATCGCTTTTAACTTGTATTTTTATATCGATAAAATTTAAAGTTAATAAAGTAAATTGTTTGTTATTGAAAAATATTGAAATCCTGATATCGGCGCTCGCTTCGTATATCAATTAAGTGTTGATTTATCGATATTTTAGTACTTGTAGCATTTATTTATTTTTATTTCTTAACTTATTCAGCATTCTTGTAAATTCTTGTAATTCTTGTAAATTAAAAAAAATATCTTGTAGAAAGCTACTTCCTTTAAGGACATACAACCTTCGACTAGACCGATTTTAGCTGTCCTTCTCGTCACATTTTAACAACAAGCCATCAAGCCAGGCGTCAATGGCTTCTGGCCAAAGGCCCTCTGTTGTTCGCCGTGCTGGACGTTTAATTAATTTGAAATATGCCACATTTGCTTCCGCATCAACTGAACTATGTGTGTGTTTTATGCCCACACAAAAGTTTTGTGGCTCTTGGGGGTTCAAGCCGGGCGAAAAAAAGCTTTTATTTTAATAGATGCATCCCACAAACGAGTATCTGTATATCTATATATCTGTCCATATATGCCCAAATGCTTTTATTTTTCGTACTGTAGATAAGCATAACGTTCTTAATGTTTCGCCCACCGCTTTTTGCGATCTCAGAGGATGTGGGGGCGACAGGGTTTCTCGTTTCGCAAAAAGTTTAATTGGTTTTGGCCTTGGGTGAAGGGGAAAACGTTTGGGCGTATCCGTGGGAACTCGTAGTTATGAGTTGTTAAACTTTGCCCATACATTTTGATGCAGTTCTGTGTAAGCATGCAGTTGATGTGGCAGCAGAACATATTTTCAACTATTTGTACTAAATGAATTTTAAAATGGGTTTCATTTAATTAAGCTAGTGGTTTACAATCACTTAAAATAAAGTTTAAAAGTATGCAATGATATGTAGGGTTTGTTTCATAAGCATAGCATACTTTTGTGCGGCGTGTTTAAGTGCTTTGCTCATTCTGCTGATATTTGTTGAGTAATTTAAACTTTTTAATTCTTGTAATTCAACACTTTAATATCCACCTAAACTCTTTTTGCTAATTTTTTGTTGTTTGTTTTTAATCATTTAATATTAATGAGTAGGGCAAGGTTATTTTTGCCAAAATAGTTCCTAATAGTAATTAATAAAACAGAGAGTGGCATGAATGCAATTTAGACTTGCTTTGTGGCCATATTGTGGGCTTAAACCCCAAAGACCTCCCCTTCAGTTTGTGGCAAACACCAGGGGAATTCTGTGAATTTTCCATGTGGCTGTGTGTGGGCCAAGTGGGGTTGGCTTTCACCTGGGAACATCACTTACCTGTGTATGTGTGTGCTGCAGTGCTGCCTGCAGATGCAACAACTGGCTTTTCACTCTAAGCTGTGGCAATGAAATGTGACTACGTACTTGCCACAAATGTGTCGGTGACTCGGTAAAGTCCTGGCCTACAAAAGGTGCATACTTTCAGGCCTGAGTAGACTCTTAGAACTATCTAGCACTAGAGATTATTAACCAACTGTAAAAAAACGTATTTAAAAAATGTTTAATGTAATTTCCACACCTTAATACATTTTATTCAAGCACCTTTCATCGAGATGTAGTTGTAAGCAAAGCGGTCTGGTAGTAAGTCATTGTAATTATTCCCTTTAAAATTAATATATAAAAGAGTAACAAAACCCAAAGGAGGAGAGCAAATTGTTTCAAAGTCTTTCAAGTTTTAACTAATTTCAAAACATAATATTTTTCTTCTACTTTCAACTTTGCTTTGCACAACACAAACCCTTTACACACACACTCTACACACGCTAAATCTTTACACTTAATATGTAACTTGGCCCCGCCCCTATTTTACAAATCAATTTTGACGCCCCTTTCCCAATTGATTTTTGGATTTGTTTTCCTGCTGCGACACAATAAACAATCCTTTTTTATAAATTTACATTATTGTGCTATGATCTGTTAATTAATCGTTTTGTGTTTTCACACTCTATTCTCCCCCCCGACCACCACCACCACACACAACACCTAAAATATAATGAATCTAATATATATTTAACGACAATAAATAATTTGTTGTTGAATTTTCAATGCACCAATTCGTGTGTATATGTGTGTGTGCGTGCGTGTCTAAAAATTCGAACAAAATAATTATTGCACAAATGATACAATATATATGCGAATATATTGAAACAATGCAAAAACAACGATAACAACGACCAATCAACAAAAAAACCAAAAACAACAATAAACAAATCTGCAAAAACACCCGACAAATTGCAAAATGTAAATGTCTAAACACACGTACACACCCACGAAAAACTAAACTAAAAAAAATATATATACATAAATGTAAACGAAACCCTTAAAGATACCATGGGGACTGAAAAAAATCTGTTGGGGTCTGATAAATATAACCGTGCCCAGGGTAAGCAATCAACATTCAACTTTAATTTCTATATCATTTAATTGTTTTCTGTTGTACGTTCCGCCCACACTTGCTGTTGTTAATTATTATGTTATTATTATAAAAAAAAGAAAACCTTTGTATGTTTTGCATTTGTAACTCTGCCTCCTACTAATGTGCACCCCAAAACAAAGAAAAACCAAAGAAAAGACTCCTTTCTGTAGGTTCCCGGATTCAGATGACGAGTTGCCATTAAAAGCTCACTTCCGCTGAGCTGCCAAATGTAATTAATTAGGGCAACTTCAGCGGGAAATCCATTTAGTTAGTGGCCTCGTCCGTCCGTCTGTCTGTCTGTCGATTGTGTCTCTCGTCTATCGATGGATGGCTCTCTGGCAATTCAGCAAATTAAATGCCTGGCTTCGGCCCTGGACCCTAGACCATCATTTATTTGCCGAATCAAAACAATTAATTTAATGGTAAATGCAGATTAGAGCACCTAATTTCCAGCGGCACTGTGGATTTATTTCGGAATTGGGATTGCAGCCAAGATTAATCCAATATTTGGCTAGCTGACAATTTGGCAGGTCGCATAATTGGGTCTACAAGGAAAGCTTAAGAGAGAGCTAAGAAGGTCAAGTAAATATGTACTTTGGTTTTTGGCTGGAAAATTAGGGTTATTAGGATGATTAGTTAAGGGTATTGTAAGCCATTTTATTTCAAAATTGGAATTAAAATGAATCAAAATTGGAATTAAACTGAATCCTTAATCTCACAGTTACGATAAATATTCAAAATAGCTTTTAGATTTCAAGAAGTTTTCCTCCAAAGTAACGCTCTTTGGATTCAATTATTTTTATAGAATTCTTAATAAAAATTTATAGTGGCTTATAATAAAATTTATGCTTTTTCTAACTGATTTCATAGTTAATCAATTAAAAACATTTATTCTAAATTAATAAAAGAGCAAACAAAGTTTACTAACAGTATCTTTGGCTTCTGCTCTCCCGTTGGGCGCTAATTAAAAATTTTCACAAATTTTTCTCCCTAAATTTCTTTAAATCATTAAATTTAAAATCAATTAAAGTCTTCACTAGCAATAGTTTTCAATTTGGCAATCTCAAAGACCTAACGAAAACCCATTTTGAAAAACCCGCTTATACTTTTGGGCGCCCGTCAAAAATAACGTTGAAAAGCTCTCTGCAGCTATGGCCAGAACTTTATAGACACGGGAGCTTGGCTTATCTAATTTGGCCAACTTAATGGCTCACATTTCGCCCCCGTCCCGTGTGGATGATGATGATGATGATGCTGATGATGCTACGGAGATACAGATACCCCTCGCAGATAGCCCACTTTGAGCAGAACTCGGCTTGGTGGCCGACAGGTGAGGCTGCAGCCGTGCAGGTGCGTGTCAGTCGAGATTCGCCTGTCGCACGATTCGGTTGCTGATCGGATGCAAATGCGATTGCAGTGAGAGCTAGGGGCCGCCGCCGCCGCCGCCGCCGGGCACGGCCAATTCAATTAATTAGAGCATATTAGCGGAAAATAGCGATTCAGCCATGGTGGTCACGGAATCCCCGCTCGCCGCCCACAAGTATCTGCGGCGCATATCCAAGGATTTCTCCACGGTGCGTCGATACAGC